>CAVNYN010223768.1:0-41173 GCA_963692815.1 Nyctanthes arbor-tristis | reverse complement strand
GATGCATCGCACTAAGAACTGATTAACAAACAATCAGACTTCATAAACAAAGAATACGGTGCTTCCAGCATCAAATGGTGCAACTTACTTTTGCAAAACAAAGATTCCAAGTCAAAGGTAGTACAAGGAGTTTTCACTCCTGTAAGGTGTACACCCCAGTATCACAGTTTAAAAGCATTCAACTAATGCTGCACAAAGTGCAATGGACCATAATCATTATTTTAGAGATTATATTTTGTTGTCACTCTCATAAGGTAAACACCAAAACATCGAGATCTCTGTGACTCTGTCCAGTGTCCACATGTTCAGAGACCAGAAAAGTTGTACACCATTCTGCTCCAATCAATATAGAAGTAAAACCGTTATTAAAAAGGATCCAATTCATCTCATCACATTTCAAATTTATTTGAAGCTATTCCTCAATCTTTCCTTTCAAACAAACCAGTAACCATATTATACTTTTAGCTCCAAAAGTCGTCATCAATACTATTATGATTTATAGGTCCAATAGTTTGTTCTGTTCGCTTCAGAAATTAATACACCACAGCAGAGAGGTCTCTAACGTATGGGACCTAGTTGTTCAAATGTTGTATCTTGATCGGACCGGATACAAACATCAGCGCAAAAGATACAACACCATCTTCATCCCACTTCAGATTCATTATCCTCCTTCCCAACTCCATCTCAGCTATAATATCATCCTTTAAAATTATACGTTTAGCTCGAAAACTTATAATCGACACTATTTAACTCATCAAACACCCAGAAGTCACCAGAACCAAAGCAACCCATGGATGTTATAGAGAGAGAGAGAGAGAGAGACCTGATTAAATTGAAGGACATCGGACTTGAAGCGAATGTTATCCCCTTTATCAACCCGAATGCATTCGGGCACGTCAGGAATCGTCAGGCCCCCTAGTCCCGGAATCACAACATCCCTCTCGTTCTTCTCATCTAAGGAAACCAATCTGCCACCCTCTGGACACCTTTTCACGAACTTGAGCCGAAAATCACTCGCCAGGTCGAATCCAAGCCCCAAAGCCTCAACCGCCCGCACCTCTATCGGCTTCATCTGGTAATCTTTGCTATCAGGGGATTCAAACATGCCGCCTCTTCGGAAGCTGAGAAGCTGGCGATGCTTTGGGTTTGGCAAGAAAATAAATTCCGGCGAGACTACTACGTATGATTGAGGTGAGGTAAGGAGGTTTAATGGAGCTTTTACGGGTGACGATAAATGAAAATAATACACCCAAAAGTTTCAGACTTCTTTGACCAGAAGAAATGTCTTCTGCTGCATTTATTTTGCCGCTCGTACGTCACCCTCTCTTAGTGCGATTTTTCTATAGTATAACCAGCTTGAGGACCTTATATCGCAATTGTAACATACTATAAAAAATCAGTAGTGAGGCATTTCCTTTTTTTCCCGAACAATAGTGAGTGTGTGACCTTTATAATGTGGAGACCTGATGCTTTTCGTAAAAAAAAACTAGCTTGTGGATAATTATTTTTTATTCCTATTATACATACCGAATTTTTTCAAATCGAACCATACTTTATTGCGTCAATCGTTGGATCACTTTCTAAATGAACAATAAAATAAAAAGTAACGACCCGTTATTAATGTTGGTTGTCAAGACCTACATCAACAATTGGTACCATTCAAAGTGTCATTTAGACGGTGCCAATAATGAGGCTCATGTAAGAGTTAAATACACATTTTGGTCACTCAACTTACTATTTTATTTATAAATCATAACTCATCTTTAATTTGTTACCTGTTACTCACTAAACTTATAAATGTTTTACTTATTCATTACTAAACTTATAAAAGTGTTTCTCATCCATCGCTAATATGGATTCTGTTACTTACATTTAACGGAGGAGATGAAGTAGCTTAACGATAAAGTGACGTGGCTTAACTACTCTGCCATGTGGTGAAATGCCTCTATGGTCATTGTAGTATTCAAAGTGTTACTAATTGGTCACTAAACTTACCTTTAAGTTATTAATCTATCACTAAAATTTAAAGTGTTGCTGGTTGGTTACTAAACTTACATTTAAGTTATCTAATCATCATTAAACTTTGACGTGTGACCCATTAGTTATTGAATTTACAAAATGATATTACTATATAACGTGTCATTCATTTTCCAAACTGATATTTTTAATTTTTTATAATATTACTATCCATTTTTCATAATCATCACATCTCAGAATGTCTCGAGTACTATTTTGAGCTATATTGTAATTTTCTATAATGGGTTATGCTAACTAATTAATAAATTCCAAATGTATTCTCTTTTTATGGCTTTTCGGCCATTGTCGTATAAGCGATTGTCGGAATTTATAATTTAGTCCAACATAGAAAATTAAAATTTATCTCAAAATAGTACTCGAGACGTTGTGAAATGTGGTTAATATGAAAAATAGACAGTTATATTGTAAAAAAGAAAAAAATTGTAAATATCAGTTCGAGAAACGAATAACACGTTATACGTTGATATCATTTTGTAAATTCAGTTACTAATGGGTAACACATTAAAGTTCAATGATAGTTTAGTAGTAACTTAAAGGCAAGTTTAGTGATCAACCAGTAATACGTTAAAGTTTAATAATGGATTAGTAACTTAAAGGTAAGTTTAAGGATTAATCAGTTACATCTTAAATAATTTAATGACCATAAATATATTTCATTTTCCAACGTCATTTTGCCGTTACGCCATGTTATCTCCTCCGTTAAATGTAACTAACAGAATCCATCTTAGTAATAGATGTAAAACACTTTTATAAATTTAGTGATGGATAGATAACACAATATACGTTTAGTGAGTAACGGGTAACAAGCTAAAAATTAGTAATGATTTAGAAATAAAAAGATAAGTTAAGTGACTAAACGTGTATTTATCGCTACATGTAAACAACTCCATTAACATACACAAAATTGAGAAATTGAGATGATGCTTCTCTATAAGCAAAATTAGAATACTGTTTTCTCAAAGGAAATCGAGAATAGATTTGAAGGAAGGAGAAGTGCTAGTTGTAATAAAAGAAGGTAAAAAGTTACTTTACAGTTTACACAATGATGAATGGCAATATGTTCTTCTACAACTTGTAGGAGAAAATGGCAATATGTTCTTCCACAACTTGTAGGAGAAAACTTGCTTATGAAAATATGTATTGTGTGATTGGAAATTTAGGGTTAAGATAAAATTTAACTTATTTCATAAATGATTTTATAAAAGTTTCTCTACAAAGAGTAGGACTCTTGTAACATGATGCTAAAATAATAATTAAAAAAAATTCTTCATTTTAATAAAAATGTTAATTAAAGTAGAGACTAGTCTCTAATATTAAATAGCACTAGTTTATTTAACTAGCAATAACGATTAAAACGACTAAATAATAATAATGATAGAATTCTACATTTTATATAAATCTGTTTTTCTTTTTTAGTAAATAAATGCAATAAACAACACACTTTCTTTTCTCTTTTTATTTAAAAAAAAAAATATCTATACACATTTACAAAGAAACATTTGTCTTACTTCATTCCACTCACCTCACCCCATCCCCCACCCCCCAAAAACCCCAATTTCAAGTGTGCCTATATAAAACACAATCAAACAAACATGCCTTTCATTGACATTTTTAAAAATGATATATTGACTAGTCATGATTGATAAAAAACAACAATCACTTGCCTATCCTTATAAATAAAAGAAAAATTTAGGGTTGGATTCCCAATCCTTCTGGCAGATTTACTCGGTCTTCTATCTTTAAAATAATATTTTAGCCTTACCTGAACAGGTACATCATTTCTTTTGCAACGTAAAGGGTTAATCAAAGTTTTAAAATCTTTTAGAAAACAAAGTAAATTCATTTTCTTACTTTTAAATTATTTTTTCTCTAATCATGCAATATATAAGACGGTAAATTACCTTCTTTTTAGAAGATTTTATGAAAATTTCCATATAAATATTTTCCATTAAAAAGGAGTCCACATATAGATTTAGCGACTCCATTTTATTATTACTTAATTTGATTCTCAAAATACATATGTATGTTTTTTATTGACTGACTAAAGGTACTGAATGCTTGATACTTTTAGATTACCACAATTTTCTCCATAGGGGTTAGATAACTAGTCAAATGCCAAAAATGATCTCCCGCCATAATCCGGTTAAACGTATATTAGAAGAACAAAATAGGGTCAAATCAAGTTTTCAAGGGTCAATGAGGATCATGTTTGACCATACCTGACTTTTTTTTTTTTTTTTGGTTAAATAATAGAGCAATTCTATTCATGTCGCACACATTAATTGAGTGATAATTAAATGACTATTTTTTCATATACAAGTGTGCCACATGAGAATATCACCTAAGAATGTCTCATTTTTATGTCTCTTTAGAATTTCTCTAAATAATAAAGTATATCAAGTTTTGATTATTGGAAAGTATATTTTATTTGTTTATAATAGAATATCACACTAGTAAAATAAAATAAATAATTTTACGACTACAAGTTTTACTTACTTCAAGTTAGGTAAGTGGCAGGAAATACGACAAGAAATGAAAAAACAAAAAAAAAATGCCTTTACAGAAAATGTTAATTTTTTTTTTAACTAGAAAATGTTTATTTTTATCTATAGTTCAATGAATATTTTCTGTGTAAAATCGGAGATCTTCATTATACTGCACCTGGTTTTGAATCAACTTTACAAATATATTTCCACCACGTCGTCTTATTTGTGCAGCGAGCATTCATATGTTGAATATTTTCCAACAATCTTGAAAAAATTCACGCGGAATTCTACTCAAATGTCATTTTTCGAAACATTATTTTCAAAGAAAATACAAACAAATTTTGACTTAATCTCCATCAACAGATTAACCTAGAGGACAAGGCACATGTTTGAATCTATCACCGCAATCAATTCATATCCATTTCGTCTCAGAAGATCCATAACAACGTACTAAACTTTGACACAAAAATAAAATGGATTATAAAATCGTTAAAAAAATATTAACAAAAATAAAATTATGTACTATTACCATTTAAAAATGTTATATACGAACTCTATAAGTGTCGTGAGATACTGATTTAATTTCTAACTTGAGCTTATTTAATGGTGATGGCTTCTCGGTTGTCAATATCATACTCAACATTTTATAATGCTTGCATATATTTTACCCCGCAGCCGCAAACAAACAAAGAATTCGAATATAGGCAACAAGAGACAACAACATAATAATGATTAAAAAAGAACTAATAATTTGCAAAGTAATTATAATTATAAAAAATTCAAAGGAAAAAGTGAAAAGGGTAGTAAATAATAATTGTGAATGCCATTATGAATATTAATTAAAGCATATGAAGAAGTAGTACTACCTGCCAAGACCCAAGAGCTCTATTGACATCTTCATTACTGAGGGGCAGATCCAGGATATATTAGTCGGGCTTACAAAAAATTTTAGCAAGACATTTATTGTAAGAAGAAAAGAAAGATGAAGTACAATTGCAAAGAAATATAAGCTGAAAATGAAATGAAATAGAAGTCATAAATTACAATTTCTTAACTCTATTTCTTGCCATTTGTTTTATTTTTTAACTTACTATTAAAAATTTCTCTTGTGATTTGAACAAATGTTATAGTGATTAAGTTTCTCAAGTTTTAGATAGGAGATCTTGAGTTCCAACCGCATCATCTCTTCCCCTATTTTCCTCTCCCCTCCCCTATATCTGCCATGTATTAAAAAAAATTTTCTTCGTTTGCCAACTATGCGATTAAATTATATAGTAAATTGAAAATCTCTATCTAAAAAAATTCCAATAAAATAGAATTTATTTCATAAATAAATAAGATTTTTTTTTTCAAGATTTGGTGGGCTTGACCCCACCTAGCCTAGGGGCTAAATCCGCCCCTGCCATTACTACTCCTGATAAATCAATCAGGAACTTGCTTGTTGGTTCCGGCGCTCAAAATAAGTAATAAATTGAGGCCTCTGAATTTATGTGTGGATTCATAATTTGTCAATTCAGTACTCAAGCTAAATTGATTTCCCACCACATTTAGAGTTTAATTCCTTTTCTGACATCCCCCCTATAATATTCAAGGGAGAAAAAGTAATAGTACCTAATAGAGAATAGTCATGTCATAAGTTACATGTGACATTGTTGTTTTTCATAGACAGTCGGGCTTTATATAAAGAGTGCAATCTGACTCTATAGACCGAGTCTTGATCCACTCAGTAAAAATCAACGTACCTAATATATCCACTCAGTAAAAGTTGGAGGCCTGGCGGTTGGGTGACTGATTAGGAACGTTGGCTGTTGAAGGCCGGGCGGGGTCAACGTTCAACAATGTTGGCCTATTCTTTGAATTTTGGACCCCCCACCCAACGTGGGTCCCTATCAAATTGGTTCCCAAACCCTTTCTTTACCTGTCTACATTTATTAATCTTGTTGAATACAAGTATGTATTCTCGAAATTGTACGATTTTGTACCAATAAAATCTTGACAGAAACGTTAGGAGTAGTTCTATATATAAGAGGAAAAGCTTCACATCTGGATGATATGTATAATTGATGTACAGCATCTGTTTTAATTTCACTCATCGATGACTTTTTATCACATATCAAACATTTGAAATAAAATTTTCACTGTATATAGTGCTTTAGTTGAAAAATCTTAACTCAATATGTACTCAATTCCACGTAATAGAGCATATAGGAGAATTAGAGAAAGTGAAGGCACTCTCCGGGTACCATTACTGTTATTTTGAATCCTCAATTATATAATTAAATCAAAGAATATATATTCGTCCTTGTATCTAAGAATATAGACCCATCTACCGTGGAAAAGTGCTAATTTGAAAGTTAATTAAAAGCAAACTCAGTTGGACCAGCTATTAAATCGCTCAACAGTTTGACTTAATGATTTCATTGACTGAACAACGAACCACCCAATGATAGAGTTACAAATTACTAGTGTATATCCAGCCTGGTGATTCCAACCACAAATAGAATATTATCCGCTAAAATATAGAAATATAAAAGATCTTAAGGGGAATACTAGCCCAATACAAATCTATACAAGGATATGAACAAATAAAAAGAAAAGTTTCCAACATGGATAAGCATGGTAATGTTAAGGAACTTTCGGAAAGTTTTGTTACAAAACTTCTCATCTCATGTAGCGTGTATCGTGTTTTTGTTACAAAACTTCTCATCTCATATGGCGTGTATGGATGCACGCCACGTGTATTTCAAAAATACGTGGTGTGTATTCATACACGCCACATGGAATGGAAAGTTTTGTAACAAAACTTCCTGAAAATTCTTTAACATTACCACGGATAAGCAACATTTATTCGGAATACCTCACTTATATTGCGTGTCTTTACTACTCCAGACCACCCAAAAAGCTACTGTAAGGAGGAAAAAAAAATTAAACTTAAAAATTTAGATACAACCAAATTATTCCAACCACATCTAGAATATTATCCGCTGAGGTATAGAAATATAAAATAAAAGATATTAAAGGAAATAAAGTAGCCCTACACAAATAAATACAATTACACGAAGAAATAAAAAGAAAAGTTCCATCAGAGCTTGTTTGATTCTCATTATGTGGTCAAATTTGTAATAGGAAATTATAATGAGTTGAAATGAGTGGTAGAGATTTAATTGAAATTTAAAATGTATGGTGATTGTTAAATAGTTATCAAATCATTAATCAAATCAGTGATAAATGAAATTATAATAGGAAAAAATAATGAGTTTCAAACAAGCTCCTGTGTCTTTAATACTCCAAAACCCAAAAAGCAGCTATAAGAAGGGCTAAAAGTTAATATATATATATATATTAATCCACAGTTTGTCTCGCTCAATTTGATTGTGGCCTGAATTAAAAATAATTTTCCCGTTCATTGTCTGGCTCCTTTGAAAAATCAATTGATGATGTCATTATTCTATTATTATTATTATTATACTTTTCTTTTAGTCAATTAATTTAATATTTTCATTTTGGAACTCTATCTATATATTAATTTAATATTTTTATTTCAAAACTCTATCTATATATTACATTTTAATCAATTTTAGTATATCCAATTGTATAATTTCATGATTTTATGTTCTCCTAATATTTTACTTTCTCAACATAATATATCCATGAGATACACGAGTGTTAAATATAGTACTCCGTAAATGTACGGGTTTGAAACTAATATAGATTATATTATCGGGTTTTATTGCCTTTAAAGGAAACAAAAAATAAGAATTAATAAAAAAATTATTAGTTCATTTATTATACGTTTTCTTATTGTTGTGTTTTTCCTTTTAATCAATTAATTTAATATTTTTATTTTAGGACTTTATCTAGATACTAATTTAATATTTTTATTTCAGAACTCTATCTACATATTACATTTAATATTTTTATTTTGAGACTCTATTTATATATTAATTTAATATTTTTATTTCAGAACTCTATTTACATATTACATTCTAATCAATTTTACTATATCCGATTGTATAATTTCATGATTTTATGTTCTCCTAATATATTATATTTTACTTTATCAGCATAATATATCTATGAAACACACAAGTGTTAAGTATAGTAGTCCATAAATGTACTGGTGTGAAACTAATATATATTATACTATCGGGTTTTATTGCATGTAAAGGAAATAAAAATAAGAATTAATAAAAAAAATATAAGTTCATTTATTATACTTTTTCTTATTGTTATGTTTTTCCTTCAATCATTTAATTTAATATTTATATTTTGAAACTCTATCCATATATTACATTTTAATTAGATATATCTCACATTTGCCTAATGAGTTTGAATTACATGAAAATAGCTAATATATCACTATTGATTTCAGTATTACTTTTCCTTTTAATCATTTAATTTAATACTTTTATTTTATAACTCTATCTATATATTACAATTTCGTTATATATATATATCATATTTGCTTAATAGATTTTAATTTTACTTTGTTCAATTGTGTAATTTTACAATTTTATATTCTCTTACTCCATTGTATTTTATTTTGTCAACATAATATGTTCGTTAAACGCACATGTGTGAAGCATATTGTATCCGTGAAATGCACAAGTGTGAAACTAATATATATTATACTATCGGATTTTATTACCTCTAAAGGTAATAAAAAATAGGAATTAATAAAAAAATTATTAGTTCAATTATTATACTTTTCTTTTTAACCATTTAATTTAATATTTTTATTTTGAGACTCTATCTACATGTTACATTTTAGTTAGATATATCTTATATTTGCCTAATAGATTTTAATTATATGAAAATAGATACTATATCAATCGAGATTTCAATATTATTATTATTATATTTTTCTTTTTAATCGTTTAATTTAATATTTTTTTGAGATTCTATCTACGTATTATATTTTGATTAGATATATCTCATATTTGCCTAATGAAATTCAATTTTACTTTGTTCGATTGTATAATTTCATGATTTTATGTTTTCCTACTCTATTGTATTTTACTTTGTCACTATAACATGTCTATAAAACACACGGTCGTGAAGTATATATAATATGTTTGTAAATGCACGAGTGTGAAACTAAATACAGAATTATGCTATCGGTTTTATTGTCTTTAAAGGAAATAAAAAATAAGGATTAATAAAAAAATTATTGGTTCATTGAGATATCAATGGACTAATAACAAGAATTTAAAACTATGTCAACAAAATAAAAAATTGATTGTATATTACTTGCAAATATATGATGCACATTAATTCCATGCAAGTTGTGTTTTTCATTTTTTATAACATTAAGCTTGACAAGCATAATTATATTATATTTTATATACAAAATTTCGTTAGAACTGGTTGCACGGGTGGAAATCTAGTTATATACAATTACACAGTCAAAAACTAAAAAAAAAAAAAAAACTACCTACCATAATTGATTTTTTGTCAAAATTAAATGTCATTTGAGATAATTAAATTCTGTCATGGTCCAAGAAATGTTCGAATAAAGAAATCTAACCAAGTTTGTTTGGACGATCAGCACGTACTTGTTTCTTAAATAATTACACTAGAATGAGAAAGCCATGTACACAAAGAAATCGAAGCATGAAAATCCAGTGTTTTAATTATTCTAACGGATTCTCTAAAATTTGCACATATTAAACACTAGTTACGTTCACTTCCCCCCATAAGGGGAGACTAAAACCTCCCCCATCCCAATTGACATGTCATAGGGGCACATGTGAACAAAACTATATTAAACACTGAACACACACATATAACTGAAAATTATCAGGAAAAAAAGAGTAATTCTAAAAAGGCATGAATAAGTAAGATGATCAGGTCGTATAACTGTTTTTCATCATTTAATAAAAATTGTGCCAATCTACCATGTCATTTGTACTATAATGGAACCATCTAAAGGTGTGATCATAAAATTACTGTTAATTAAGCAATTTTTTTTATTGGATTTAGCAAAAATTCCAAAATTATTCGTGTCATATTTTTATGTCTCCTAGAATTTTTGTTAAAAAGAGGAACAGCTTGCAGGGATCCTGTCATAATGGAGCTGGGATTCCCCTTTGAAATGGGAAAACGGGTCAATTTATCCTTGTAGGGAGATAGGGTGGGGATGGGAGAAAAATTCTAAAAAGAGGTGATCTCTCCCTTTAGGGAGAGGTCACGTACGCATGGCCCCCCATTACTCTATAAAAGGATCGGGGATGGTAATCCCTCCCTCAACCTCCCCAGTCCCCACTTTATTATCTATTTTATTTTATTTATTAAATTAATAATTTTTCAAAGTTTATAATAATATTATTATTGCTAATAAAATGTTAACTAATTAATTGTTTATATATATAAAAAAAGGATGTTAACTAATTAATACTACATTCGTATCAAAAAAATAGTCTAGTTTTTTTTCGTCCGTCTCAAAATATAATTCAGTTTTCTTTTTTAAAAAGTAGTTGAAATTTTAGTTCTCTTATATATCCCTAATGCCAGATGTCTGGAGGCATAATGCCGTCAGATGCTGATGTGACGTGTTAGATTTGTGGGATTTATCACACTATATCATAGGGTATCTGGCATGCCAGATGAACGCATCTAACATGCCATATCAGCACATGGAGCTTTTATGCCTCCATACATCTGGCATTAGTTCATTTTTACTATTTAATATGCATAGTTATAAAAAATAAAATTATTAAAGTTGAATAATTAACAAATAAAAGGGTATAATATAGCAATAATGTTAAAATTTATTTTTTTCAATACTATTAAATATATTTTTCTTAATTTATGTGTAAAAAAAGAATATGACCATATTTTTATAGGATCGAAATAGTAATAATTTAATTGAATTGGGACGGTTCGTGGAACGCTGGAAAACTCTCTCTTTCTCTTGGTTGCATGTATTTATTTATCTTATTTTTTTTGATAAATACAAATTTACTGAACATGTTACAAGGTAATTTGATAATTTACAAACAAGCTATTTATCTTTTATTTTTCTTCAATACCACCCTGCTCCGCTTCAAGCTAGAATTGGACAGAGATGAAGCTATATTTTCCTCTCTGGGTGAGGGAGGAGAAGGTTGTCCTATTCCATTACCATCTCTTGTACCCTGCTCCGCTTCAAATGTGGAATAAGATGGAGCCGTATTTTCCTCTCTAGTGTGGTGCGAAGAAGGCTGTCCCGTTCCTTTACTCTTATGTTCATCACCGCTTACAGACTATATATCTTAATATATACATATTCTTCTCATGTATTTTCACATGTTATTTAACTTTAAAGTTGTGTAAAATATTTTCAAAAAGATACTATGTTGTTGTAATATCCACGTTGGTCTTGTTGAATAGCAAGTGTAGAAGCATTGTTGAAGACAGTGACTTGTAGAGATTAGGTTTACTAATGTTTCCTAATTTTGAAAACATCACTAAATAGTTGGCGACCACTTCAGAATTTGTGGATCTAATAGCTTCCCACAAAGCTTGCTACTTTGATCATCCATTTATTGCTTTAGTGGCTTGTTTGATGGATTGAGCTTTATCCTAACAAAAACATCGAAAAATGAAAATGTATACTGTATACTAACTTTTTGTTCTCTTTATTGTTTTCGATATATAGTTATCTATTTTTTCTAAAAATTCATTTTCAAAACCAAGAAAGCTTTTATGAAGAAAATGCATCCCAAACATCCCCCCGCCCAAAAAAAAAGGGTAAAGAAAAGAAAGAAAATAAAATCTCACTTTAAATGACGAATATTTTTTTCTAGAATCCTTTTTCGACCTACTTTTAACAACCAAGATGACCTTTCTATGGCTAAAATATCATTGTCAAATGTAATTTTTTTTTAAGTCGTTGGTTGGATCTGGTATCATTGTTGTTACTATATATAACTAAAATTGTACATGTCTTAAATTGAAAAGAGAAAAAAATTTGAAAAAAGAGACTAGAGTCCAATACTCAATTTCATGTGTGGAATAATGGACTTTTTCGGTATAATAAGCCGTTTGAAATTAAATTGTTGGTGCCTCGTTGAATTATCTCCCCATTTGACTGACTTGAAATCTCTAAATTATGGTGTGAAAAAGTAAACGAATTTGACATATATATTATTGTAGGCGTAGCGTCTGAACATCGCTTTTCCTGGTTTGTAGGTTTTCAATGCGTGCCAGTAATTAAGGACCATTACTCGTTTTCGTTTGAAAAAATGATACTCAGTATTCAAAATTGTGCAAGTTTTTACGTAATCAATTGCACCCATTAGATTTTGATGTAATGTATTAAAAAAAAAAAAAAAGGAAAAAGCTTACGCATATGGACTTACCTACAAAACTTGGAAATACAAAGCAACACTTACAGGAGCGGACAGAGTAGTTGGTATTAGGGTGTGGCCAAAATGTAAATTAATATTAATTTATATATTTATTGTTATTATTTTTTTGGTAAATATTTACATGGCTAGAAAATGTATTTGAGCCAAAATAAAAGTGTGCCCAAACATGAATTTTTCTAAGGAGAAGTTACCACTCCCCAACCGCCAATCATCTGCAGGCACGAGTAGCCATTCCTTTTAAATGAATCAATATACTACTAAAAAGTACCCCATCAGTGAAGGAAATTTTGCGCATCCGTCGCAAACTTCCTATGGAACCATCGGAACTTTGGGACAGATAGAAATCCGTCGGAAATTTTCAACGGAAATTTTTCCATCGGAAATTTCCGTCGGACTCAGACGGACTGTCAAAAATTTCCGACAGTATCCTTTGACCGTTGGAAATTTCTGACAGCCGTAGATTGCTGTCGTAGAGTTCCAACGGCCAAAGGACACCGTTGTACGGTATCCACCACTGTCGAAAACATTTCTGTTGAAAATTTCCGACGGCATCCTCTTCAGACGACAACATTATACCGTTAGAAATTTCTGACGCATGAACCCTACCGTCGGAATTACCAACGGCCTAAGGATGCTGTCGGAAATTTCCGACGGATTTTGTGACCAAATTTTATGCTTTTAATTATATTTTGTAAATATTGTTAATTAATTTTTTTAAGAAATTTAAGATATTTGTTTAATTATCCCTCTACTATCACATATGCCCATTTTTTCAAATAATATGCATGTTTGACAAATCATTTATAAAAAAACGTAATATGTAAAATAAATTTTTTATAAATAGAATAAATAATTTTTTTATAAATAGAATAAAAAATTTTAGTAGACAGACTTTTCAAATTTTTTTAGTTTTAGTTAAAACAATGAATATTACAGTACAGAAAACTAGTGTAAAAAAATTACATTAATTGACACAAACAAATAAAATTTAGAGTATAATATATATTTAAATATATAATAAAAGTTATATTAAATACTAGATATGTTTAAGGGAAAAGTTCATTATTATTAAATTGACAAAACTACTAGGATATTTAAATATGCTAGTATACTTTATATATAAAGTATATTATAAAGTATACAATATATAAAGTTATTTTTGAAGTTATTTTTTTGGATAGCTATATTGACACTACTATTTTTTATAATCACACTACATTTTTAACTGCATTATACATCGATCTTTAGTTTTTTCTATTTATTAGATTCACGCTCTTAACTTTTTTCATCATATTTTTGTTCTTAACTGTCTATTAACTTAAATATTTCAAACAACGAATATAAAAAATTAAAAATATTATAAACAATTATAAGCATTACTAACAATCAATAACTCTTAGATATGGAACAGAAAATAATTTATATTTTGACTCTTTAGTTAACAGTGCATAATAACCGTTGTATATATGGTCTTTATATAGGCCGATTACATACACTCAAATAATGTTTAATAATCCATTTTTAAAAAAAATATATAATATGAAATAAATTTTTTTAATGGTAATATATGGTTTATCCAATAAAATATAATATAAAATAAATACTTTAGTAATCGATGAAGATTTAGTCTGTTATTTGATGGTTAAGGTTTAAAACAATAGTTGTAAATAAATTTTTTATTATTTATTGATATTTAAAAAAAATACAAAATACATAGATCACATTTTTATTAATAGAATAAAAAATTTAATAGACAATGAAATATTATAATGTAGAAAACTAGTGTAAAACAACATTACATTAATTTTAACGCAAATGAATAAATTTTTTTAAGAGGATAAATAAATAAAATTTAGAGTACAATTCACCAGTGCACGAGGTGGCCTATTGTTGGGAACTGACTTCCCAACCCCCAAGTCACGAGTTCAAGCCCCAACACAAGCATTTCACACAAGGAATTAATTCGCGGGTTGGGTCGAGCGGGTTAATGGGTCACGAGTCAACGCTGTGAGGTTCGCGGACTACGAGGTCGAGTCAAGCATGGGTCGTCGGTTAACAGGTCGGGTTGATTAAAAAATTTTAAATAATTTTTAGTTTTCTCATGTCCGCTGGAAAAGTTTCCAACGGGCTACGGCCGTTGGAAATTTCCGACTAACACTATATTTCGTCATCGGCTATATCTCGTCGGAAATATTTCCGACGAATGTGGTCCAAGGAAAGGACAGATTTTTAGTAGTCATATATATTACTCTATTTGTGATGTCTCAAATATATAGTCCATTCTCTATAATAAAAAAATTTAATTTGTATTACTTTACATATCTATTCTTATTTAATGCTGTAATTGAAACTATTAATTTTAAATTCTATCTATTAAATAAGGATAAATTAGGAACACAGATCACAAATTTTGTCTTTTCAACACATTTCTTAATCTTTGTGAAAAGCAAATGAGACTAAATAATCGGGACGGATGTAGTAAAAACTTCTTCCTCGTTATTGCAAGTCCCTCTATCGCTACAAATTATGTTTTAAAATGCGTAAAACGTAAAAAAGATTAAAACCACACCTCGAAACTAAGTGAGCTTAAGCACAGAAAAATATGTGATAAGTGTGATAATGCGAGATAAAACACTAGGAATTCGAGTATTGGTGCAGCCTAGTCGAAGTTTTTTGTAGACAAGCTACAAATTTTACTATAGAGCCTAAATATTTGTGGTTCTTTTCTGAATTTGGAACGATTATTATTATTATTATTATTTAAAAAGAAAATTGCAAAGATGTTATAAAGCTCAGCATCAGTTTTTGAAATAGCACTTCAAGAAATAACTAATATAGCATACATTTGATATGAATACACATGAATAACCTTAATTTGCAGAGCTGTTCGATCTCTTTTCTCTTCCTTCACTAGCACGACCACAACTGCCACCATCAGGTGTCGACATTTCCCTTCGCCAGAGAAGGCACCCAGGGAGAGGGGGGAGGTATCCACCATTACCTCGATTTTTCTTAAACTCTTTTCATTCTAGTGATGACAAAAATACATGCTCTACAGCAAATTGATTTTATTTTATTTATTTTTTTTTTGGAGAGCTAGGATTGGACATCGGGTCAAGCCTGACCACCCAAACCCGACCCAACTTGAAGTCAGTTTGAAGATTTCCAACCCACGATTGGCCCGACGGACAGATCAACCGACCCAACCCGACTCGTAAGGGGTCAGGCCGGGTCTGGTCAGTTTCCAGGTCAGGCTCTTCATTTTTTTTTAAACTTAAATATTGGCCCATTTACCAGCCTATTTCGTTTTTGGCCCATTTTTGACTGCTTAAAATGGAGATTTGGGCTGGAAAATAAGGCTTTAGTCTAGGGTTTTTTTTTTAATCTTTTTAATCTTCAGTCTAAGGTCTAGGATTTCATACAAAAGTTCAAAGAGAGAGATTAGGGCGGCGGGTGGTCAATGGCGGCGCGGCAGTGGCGGTTGGTGAATACTACTTGGTGGTCTATTTTTAAATTGGGAAAATAGCACTAGGATTCCTAAATGTTGGACATTTAAATTGGAGCTAGCCAAACAATAGGTGAAACTGGAGTAGATCAGCGGCGGAGAGCAGTAGTGCAGGCCCATGGCGGCGGCGTGGCTCGGCTAGTGGACTAGCGGTTGGTTTCTCTTTTTCAATTTTTGATTTTTGATGCCTTGAAATTGAGTGGATCATGTACGGGAGCAGCGGCTCAGGTGGGAGAGGTGGCCCAGGCGGGTGGCGGCGGCGTAAGCTGGGGTTGTGCACTAGCGGTTACCCTTTTTCAATTTTTGATTTCTGAGACTTGAAGTATCTAAATGAATGAATTCAAAAATTCTCAATTTTTCAAACTCAGTAATGAAGAAATTACCTCTCATCAGTTATCACTTATGCATGACATTAACAATGCATGACATTGACAATTTAATATTAAAAAATATATAAATATATATATAGTGAACCGGTTTAACCGGTTAAAAGAACCGCATTCAATCGATTCTGTTAACTTGTAGAATCGGTCAAACTTGACACCAGAATCGACGCGGTTCGTCGAAAAAACCGACTCGAACCGAACCAAACTAGTTCAGTCCAGTTCGGATTTTCAGGTTTGTGGGTTCAACGCCCACCTCTAGACTGGGAGGGAGTGGCCATGAATATTCCTACCCAGGAGTTGGTGGTGCGAGAAGAAAAAAGAAAAAAAAATGGAAAATAGAAATCATACAAGCAGGCTGCGATGTGGATTGGCTTGGGTTGATTTGGCTCAACCCGAATCCAACCCAATTGAATCGGGTTGATAAAAATGGAACCGAACAAACAGTGTTGGTCTTATTGACACTGAGGCCCTAGACGAACTCTAGAAAATGGACGTCCATAATCCGATCTCAGAGACGGACATGGGGTTGGAAGGGGGGATTTTTTTTTATATAATATATTTCTTAATTTTTTTTATCATGACCTTTAAAAGCTCTTTCCAAATTATGTCAATCTCTGAATCCATCGCTCCAACTGACCGACTTTAGATACAGTATTATGTTTAGGAAACAACTTGCAACACAGTTAAAACAACTTTCAAGAATAAATTGTAAACTCTAAAAGATTAAAACTTAAAACTCTAAAGAATAAAAATCCTAATCATTATCTGAGCTTAGTTCTTTCAAATTCAATAATCACTATAACAATATTCAACCTTTACCCAAGATTTAAGAATAAACTAATTAACCAATAAATCAGTAAATCATCCAAAATTCCTCAATCCCTAAACCAATAAACTAGTAAATAATTATAAACCCTAAACCAATAAACCAATAAATAAGGAAAACAAGCAGCAGTAGCCCAGAATATTTTGTGAGCCCAAACTGATTTTACATTCACATAGGGAAAACAAATTATTCACAATTACTCACAAATGACTGAAAAAGGAGCCAAAGAGGCCGAGTTACTGTCTGAGAACCGGGACTGCGGTAGTACATTGCCACACCAAAACCACAAGGCTCCAGGCCAGCAATAGTAGTAGAAGAGGAGTAGAGCCGTGAAGGAGATGCAGGCGTAGGCAAGCAAATCTGCACTACACCAACAGATGGCAGCAAGCAGCACGACAGCAGTGAGCGCGGACGGACGGGCGACGGCAGATGGAAAGAGACGCAGCAACCGATTGAATTGGTCGGAATATGAAACGGAACGATCAAATCAACAATTGGAGCGCTAGGATTCTTGAATTGGGATTTTGGAAATTAGGGTTTTCTGAATTGGGAACTAAATGATTTTGGGTGAGAATGAAAGAAGGATGTCATTGCTCGTTAGTTTGATTCTGAAATTTCTAATATCTGAATTTTAGACAAAGAATACTTTTTTTTTTTTACAGCTGATTTTCACAAAAAAAAAAAACTTCCCCATTTTTAAGGTCAACGTTTAATTGGACGGGCCTTGACTTTTTTCTTTGGGCCCTTACTCTTCAATTTGGGCCCTGAAAGCCCAAAAAAGAGAAAAAAAAATGGAAACCAACACAATTTGGGCCAGGTATCAAACTGCGCCCCTATTAGTCCTAGGCCTGAGGAGGCTACCTCGTTTGCCGTGGCCCCAAAACCGGCCCTGCCAACAAACTCAATAAAACTCGGGTTGGTCTGTTGTGGTTTTGGTCCAATAACCACTGGCTATATATTTAATTTAATTTTTTTTTTCATTTTGCATCAGCTATATATTTGGTTTTTGGTATTTTTATTAATTATTATTACCATAGTTTCAATTATGGTTCAATTTAATTTAGATTTTACATTGTTGTAGTTTTGTAAGATCATATAACTTTTTTGAGCTTTTAAAAATTTTTACTCATTTTGTTTATTCATTAAACCAGTAGCATGTTTGTTTGGGTTTAATTGAGTTCGTATGTGAAACTCAACCTGAGTTCACGGTGGAGTATGTATTTTTGCCATTACTAGAATGAAATCAACTTTAGATTTTGGCTCATTATAATTTGCCCGATAAAACGATCAATTTAATTCTCTGTGAATTAATCTCTTTTTTGATTTAGAGAGCCATTCAGGCTAATTGCTAGTTCACAAGACATTGGGTTGAGTTTTATCACTATGGCATAGTAAGTCATGGCAATTTTTGCTCGGGGGTTGGGTTGGGTTGGGGTGGGGTGGGATATAAATACCCGATGTTTACAATGAGACCCCATGGTACTTGAATTACCTAATTAAACCAAAACTTTATTTTAAAACTCAACACAACCTTTGGTTGGGCTGGATGGGTTGAGTTGATTTTTGCCAAACTCTTGATATAGGTTCTAGTCATGGAAAAAGAGCGAGTCAGGAAGCTATACCTTACTCATCCCGTTTGAATTGAACTATTATTATATTAGTATAAAATTAGATTTTCACCCATGCGTTGTACGGAAACATTACTTAATATTATGCAATAATAAAATTATTATAAATTTTCAATACATTAGTAAAACCCAATAATTATGATATGTCAAACTATTCATGTCAAAACTTTTTATTATGACATATATTTTGTAAATAATTTTTTTAATAAGAACATGTCAAACTATTCGTGTCAACCTAACACTTTGAATATTAAAAGAATCATCTAAAAATATTAACAATATACGTGTAATATAAAATGCATATGATAAAGTAAATTTCACATATAATCCACAACTTTTTCGTATATTTTGTATCAGTTAAGTCTCATATTTTATTTTTTTTTCAATGCATGCCATGCTTAGATTACAGTTGGTTGTAGAAAATGTCTATCAAATCGAAATACATAAATTCATAATTGTCAAAAGATACCTGTAAATTCATAATAGTGCTTTTTAGTTGTTATTCGTCATTTCTATATCAAAAATGTTTTATACTAAGGATTTTGTATACCTTTTTCTAATTAGATATTGTTGCGTGTTTTTGAGTCTAACACATAAAAAATGATATTAAAAGGACCAAGAATCTATTAATTGAATTTATAAAAAGAAAGATATTTTCTTAGATTTTAAAAAAATCCTCACAAAAAAAATGCAATTTTTTTCTGAGTAAAGATAAGGAATTGCCATCGATGAATCACAAATTTGAATCGATAAATCCAAACAAAGAAAATAATTGGTAACATTGAAGGGAGGTTTGGATAAGATTGATTGAAAGACAGTTGGAAATTGAAAGAAATTTAAAAAAAAAACAAAGGGATAATATGATATTTGCCGCATAGTGTACACAAACTAAAATTGAAAAGACCCAAATATCATTAATTATCACAGAAATAGTGGGAAAATTGCTATAAGTCTTAACCGCAACTCTTTTCATTTAATTAATATATAGATTAAGGCTCTTGAACTTATGTGGTTTGAATTTGAGAAATAAATAAATAAATTAATTAAGAGTCCAGAAAGAAATAAAACGATAAACTATACCTAAAATTGATCTAACGCCATGTATATGGCACGGTATAACACCATATGGTCATGTGGCGTGCATTGGGGCACACCATATGCACGCCACATGGACCATATGGTACCGTAACATATGTATAGTGCCAGAATGGTACTAAAATTATACCACACCAGGGAGTGGCGCGTAAGACTATATATATTGACAGCTAGTGTTCTAATTAAAAGTTCGTTGAAGTGACGTTTATGAGACGCTTATGTTTGAAGTTTGGATTTCATATTTTGCCATGCTTTACGCTTTTTCAATCATTAATCACAATTTTATCATACATTGGTGCACTTAGAAGGGCATAGGCTCAATGCTCGATCTCGACACTTATTCACGTCTTACGCTTTTCAGAACCTTGAATTCGTGGCACTGTCATCCCTTCGGTCAAGTAGCAAAATTAGTTATTCATTCAAGAGTTTAGTTTTTTAGGCAAGCTATCGCTACAAGTCAACTATACATACGCAGCAAGAATTGAAACTAAAGGTTCAATCTATATATTAATATTAATTAAATGAAAGGTGCTGCGGTAAAGTTTGACCGCAATTTTCCCGCCTTTTTTTACACTTACTAAGAATATTTCAGTCATTTTTATTATTCTGGTTGTGAATTATGCAGTAACGTCTAATTTTTATTCTTTTTTATTGATTTTTGTTTTTGTTCTTATCGGATGTTATTTGTTCCTAGAGATTAATTGAAACTACGTAGTCATCAAAGACTTGATTTTACTCAACAAAGAATCCTAATAAGATTTACTATCTCTCGAAATTAAAATTATTTTTATATATGATAATCGTATTTGTTTAACATACGATTCGACTATCGTGCAATGGTGATTAATGTATTATATATAACTATTGATTTTGATCAGGAAAAAAAAGGTATTTTTATGGTTGAACGTTTGATTTAAAAAAATATTAATTCAACTATTATATAATAACCTGATAACACTTAAAAATAAGAAATTAATTTATAAGTGAACATTTTACACTTAGTAAATATATTTCAGTCATTTTCATTAATTTGGTTGTGAACTATGCGGTAATGTCTAATTTTTATTCTTTTTTAGTGATTTTTACTTTTGTTCTTATCAGATCCTATTTGTTCCTAGGGATTAAATCTAGCAGTCTTCAAAGGCTTGATTTTACTCAACAAAGAATCCTAATCCGATTTACTTTCCCTCGAAATTAAAATTATTTTTATCTGTATTATAATCGTGATTGTTATCAAAGTTTATTTTCCTTGACACCCTATTTGTGTAACATATGATTCCGTTATCATACAATGGTGATTAATGTACTATCTATAGTTATTGATTTGATCAGGAAAAAAATTGTTTTATGTGGTTGAACGTTTGATAAAAATAAAATAAAATACATTAATTCAACTATTATACAATAACCAGATTAACACTTAAAAATAAGAAATTAATTTATAAGTGAACTATTTGCACAGTATATGTCACTATTAATATTGTAATAAATTATTATAGTTTAGACTTTTATAATCTGAATTGTGAACTTCTTCGTGCAACGCGCGGGGGAGAATCTAGTTATATTGTAAAGAATAATGTTATTTATTCATCACTTATACAATCAATAAATAATGTGCCCACTTCTAATAAGCGGGTTACGCCCTTTAAAGCTAACCTTCCTTTTCTTTTTTTTTTTCTTTTCTTGCACCACCACTAGACTGAAATCAACTTTAGATTTTAACTCATTCTAATTTTGACTGATAAATTGATCAATCTAATTCTCTATGAATTAATGTCTCTTTTAGTGATTTAGAAAACCGCTCAGAGTTAATTAATTGCTAGTTCGCAAGACATTGGGTCGAGTTTTATCACTATGGCTTAGTTAGTCATGGCATTTTTGCCTTTGTCCTAATGAACCAAAATGTTACGAGTTCCACAATATAAACACACTAATTCTCTCAAAAATATATAAATATAGGTAAACGCAATGGTAAAGCAAAATTTTAGCATTTCTACGCTAATGAAACATACATTCTTTTTTTCATACTTTTTTAGCCATCAAAGTTTCTCCATTTCAACCTCTCATTTCCATCATGTAATAATGGATAGAGCTTTTAGTTCTCTTTGACATTGTTATCCATTTTATAGTTCTCTTTGTTCTCTTCCTCCTCCGCCTCGCCTTTTTCTTCCAAAGTTTCTATAGGCGAGGTTCTCGTGCGCGTTGCTTGTCCAAATTCTCGAGGCATTGAAAGACATGATAATCAATCTCTCAAAGGGAAAAGAAGAACAAAAATTGGGCAAGATCATCACGACGAGTGAAGATGTAGAAAATAATAGGGGCAATACCAAAACACAAGAAATGGATGTTGCTTCGTCAAACATGACTAAACCATGTTTAGGCTCTCTATCCCTCAAGCAGCAGGCAAAGAAGGGTATCTCTATATATTCCTTTTGTAAAACCATTAGGAAATCAGTGATTTAATATTCTAACTTTCGACAGGGCGAAAAATGTACAGGGATATTATGGAAGGACCGACTACTCGGAAGAGCACATTCTTCATCGAGCCTTCCAGGTACTAATTGGTTTATTTATAACAAAAGAATTAAAACATATTCTCCAGTAGGCTTTCCATTTTAACTTTTTAAAATAGAGATCCGTGGAGCTTTTTAAAAATTTATATCTTGATATTTAAAGGTGCTCTACTCTCTATTTTGTAAAGATGCTCTTACGTTGTTAGAATAGAAACTGATAAAATTGCTTGCTGTTTCAATCAGACAAGATCGACGACCAGGATGTTAGAATCTTGAGCATTTCGATAGTTTGTCCTGGTAGATCCGAAATCATATTGAAGCATCCGTTCGTTTCGAATCCAAAGGCCTCTTTGTTCACTCTCAAAGAAGGAACAAAGTACCAACTCAAGTTCTCATTCATGGTCTACAATAACGCCGTGTCTGGTCTTCAGTACACCAACACTTTATGGAAAGCCGGCGTACGAGGTACAAGAAATCGATAACTTGAAGTCGTTTCTACTTATTGTACGCGATATGATCTAATTATTAGTAACGTTATTGATGAAAAATATTTTGACGACAGTCGACAGGTGTAAACTGAATCTAGGAAATTATAGTCCCCGGAAGGAACCTTATGGATACAAACAAGAGGAAGGAATCATCCCTTCTGGCATCTTGATACGGGGCACTTATTCTGCAAGAATCAAGGTAATAATGTCAAACACGAAAATTCTCTCGCGCTTAATTCTTACAAGTGTTGCTATGATATTTAATTTCTAGTCTTATGTGGGTGTATAAATGCACACAATGTGAATTTGAAAGTCCACGTGGTGTGCATCACCTATATGGGATAGGCAGGGGAGGAGCCAGGATTTATGTTCAGTGCGGTCAAAAAATTTTCTTTACGGTTTTCATTCCTTGAAGAGTAGATGGAATGTTGGAGAGCACAACATAAAAAAATTAGGCAAAAACAAAGCTAATGCTCCCTATAAAAATCACCCTAGACACTGCCAATCGCCCCTTATAGGTTGGTTCTAATTCTCTACTCATTTGCTGGAACATTACTAGAGGTAATCCTAGTATTATTTGTTTATTTGATTATTCTTGTATTTGCAGAGATATCAAGCCTGATAACTTGCTTCTTGATAGAAATGAACACATGAAATTGTCAAATTTCGGGTTATGCAAACCGTTAGATTGCAGCAATATTCAAGAAAATGATTTTTCAGTAAGCCAAACAAATCTTGAATTGACAAAACCCCCACAAATTATAATTTATAAATTATAAACTAAAAACCCCCACAAATCTTGAATCAAATTGGACAAAACTTAAAAAATAAAAACTACAATAAAATCTTGATGTAATATAAGACTATAAGAGGATTTAACTTTCTACATGACATACGGGAAGCAGCAGCCAGCAGATGAGCTAGTAGAACGTTGCTTTGCTTGGTAAGAGTTTGGTTTTAGTTTTTGGGTAATTTAATTGGGCTTTTAATTTGGATGTTGAGCAATGTTTTAAAAACAAATAATGGATTGGATTTGGATAATATATTAGGCTAAATTTTTATATTTTGGATCAGGCAGATATTTTTTTCAAAACTTACTTACTTGGCCTAAGAAAATTAGATGGACCATACTTAAATTTTTTTAGGCAGTGTGGTCTAGGTCCAAATTTTACTGGGTTGTTAGCCAGTCCAGCACGGTCCATGGCCTATTGGGCCTCCGTCCCTGGGGACAGGAGGTACCATTTTGGAAGTGCTATAAAACCACTAATATCAAAAAATATCAAATGTACCACTTGGGATTTCAATTCTCATACTCCAAGTCCAACAGCACCAGGTCTTGGTCCTTTAGGTATAAATGGAAAATTTCTGATACTCCACAAGTACCAAAGACCAACGAGAATTGAGATAATTAGATATTGGGTTTCCAATTATTTAATTAATTTTGACTCCTATATCTACTTTTTAATTCTTCATAGACTGAGAGTACCAAGTTCAATATCATGGAGTACTTGAAATTCGCTATAGGTAAAATAGTTATAGTGCATTCATGATCAGACCTGCACATAGAGGGTCCAATGAATGAATTAATTTGAAGGGATCTCTCTATGCAAGTGTAAAGTGTCATGTTTTTCTTTGTTTAGATCATGGAGTTCCAGTATTCCGGGAGTACTCTATTATCCTAATTGTTTATCAATGTGTTTAATTTGAAAATGTGTCTTATACGATCTTACGAGGGTTTTTATTTTGTATCAGGTTGTAGACGACGCCGGGAAATGCTATTTGGATATCCAATACTATTTTGATATTAGAAAGAATTGGCCAAGAAGTTCATAATACATTCACGTTCATTTTCATGTACCCATGTATCTAGTTAGTATAGACTTCTAAAGAGTCTTTCCCCCTTGGAGTTTTGTGTTTGTACTTTTCTATGTCTATGATAATTTCTGCATCAGAAATGCAAATATAAGTTACAATACGTATTTATGCAATTAATTGTCGAGAAAATGGAGGAGGAAGAATAATATTTGATCAATCTAGAAAAGTCCTTTTTAATTTAGAGTGGTGCTGATCATGCAATTTCTCGATATTGGCCCCGCTGGGTATTATTTTATATATATATATATACACACACATCATCTCGTCGGTATATATATATATATAAATAAACAAAATTGAATGTAGCTGATAAGATGAAATCGCAAGTGTACGATGTCGTTTAACTACTGTCATGGACAAAGAGAGTTCATAATGTCAATCTCACATGTGAAGTTGTCACCGACTAACACATGTATTAATTTTAGACTAATTGAATTAAAAGTTGGGGAATATTAGAAAAGAAATAATTTCAAACTAAAAGAAAAAAATAATTCAGATTATGGGTTTTTGAACTTATTAAAAATAAAATGCAAATTAAGTGAATGCGCTAGAGACCATATGAATGAAGAGCATTGAGACTCAAGAATTCACAATAGACAACGTCTTAATTATATAACTAGATTTTCACACGTGCATTTGCACGGGGAGGAACCATCTCCGATTATATATATAAATCTAAATACAAAAACTTAAATAATTTTCTATTATCCGTGAAAAATCATAATCTAACAAACCGATTATAATGAACTTGATGTTGCAATCACTTTGCTAATATGATATTATCGTTATAAATGATAATCAGTTTGTCAAGACCTGCGTAGTATGTTAAATTCTCACACACTTGATCAAGGGGTTCTCCAAGCCTACAATCCCTTTATATACTCAAAAAATAAATACAATCAATTATTTTTACTTTGGAATGATCATATATAATTAAATTTAGATTTATAACCAATAACTATTTTTTTTAAAAAAAAAGAATTTTTAAACTAATCTTATTGCAACTTGATCGAGAACCAAATTTAATATAATTACACGAATTCTTCATTTTTTTAATAAATTAAAATACCAAATTTTGCATATTCTTTTTATGTATATATAGATTAATTAATAAATATACATTCTTTCCTTTTTCTATCTTTCTTTTTTTTCTTTTTTTTTAAACAAAAGATGAAAAGATTTAACACGAAGGCATGAGAGGTGGGAAAGTAAATCGAGTCAAATAAAGGGATTATAAGTGCAAAGGTATTGGATTTTTTTATAAATTAATTAATCTATATATATCAAAGTTCTATAACATAAATGTAATAAAAAAAGGAAAAAATCATTATAATAAAAAGAAAGAGGCAAAAATGGGTGAGAGTTGATAAAAATAATCCCTACTCACTTTATATATATTATTGTGAAATTCAAATAAACAAAAATACCATCCATTAGAGAAATAAATAGGCCTAAAATACATTACAACAAAAACTACTAATACACACAACTACAACTATTACAAGAAAACTAAAATTTGACTCACAATTAACTACCCTAAGTTTAAAATAAGGGGGAAAAGGGACAATTACAATTTTCCTTCAAAATGTAATAACCACAACATATACAACATAATATATATTGTAAAGTTTATTTTGGAGAGAATACATCATCCACCAAATACAGTTGAAGTCCTAGCTCTTATGCAACCCTGCAATCACATTGAGAGCATTATTTAACTCAATACAATCTATTCATCCAACCAAGTAATAAGACATGTATCCCAAAAAAAAGGAAAAAAAAAAAGCAAATTTCAACATTTATATGCACATAAAAAGAAAATAAAAAAACTTTAGAAATATTGAAAAATATATACCTACATAAGGGTACCCCATAAGAGCACCAAGTTCCATCCGACCACCAAGTTATATAGATAATTTCCACACCTATGTGTAGATAATACATAGTAAGAACTCAAATAAAATAAAGAAAAAAATAATTTAAACAATTAATACATTGTATCAAACTCATTTAACTAACATATAAGAATAATATAATGAATGTGTAACCTAAAAGAAACATATAATATATATCTAAAATGCGTTAAAAAAAGAGAATATATCTAACAATTCCATTAAAAAATTAATTGAAACACCAAAAACACATTAAAAATATAAGTTACATTATAATTTGCAAAAACAAATAAAAGCATTATTAACTTTCAAAATCCCTAAGTCGCTAAGATATTTTGTTAGCATCGAAATCCCTAATTTGAAACTTAACAAAATCTAAATGAAAACTATAATTTGTTATTATAATTTGTTATCTAGGTGAAATTTTATAATATTATATTAACCAAATAATAATATAAATTTGTTATTATCATGTTAAGATAACTATAATTTACAGTAAATTTTAACTCGATTGTTGTTATTAACATAAATAGATATAATTTTATTTTTTACACTAATTTAGATAAATGATATTGTACGAAATAATTAATAGTTGAGCCATATAATATACTCTAAAAATGTTTTTTGTCTGAAACCAAGAAAGCCATACATCATAAAAATTATATAAATTAATAATACATAAAAGTAATCATATGTTCTTTTTAAGGAAAATTAGTTATAATTATTAATATTTGTACCAAGAAAATTAAGAAGAAGGTACAATTATAATTTTCAGTTAACTTAAACTAAAAATATATATGTTTAATTTATATTAATTATAAACGATGAATTTTAAGGATATCTGGACACTTATACATTATTAGTTAGTTAATTGGATAATTAAATTTATCTATAATTTAAAAAATTAAATGATGATAATTATATATTAGTTACTAAATGGATAAGGAAGAAGAGACTAAAAAATTAAAAAATTTTGAAAAATTCATAAGACCGCAGGAGTTACCGTAAAATAATATAAAATGTCGAAAAAGATCCCGATAACAAACTTTTGGAGCAAAAACTGCAGTACAAAAGTACCACAGACTAATTTCCTTTAATTAATATATAGATAAATTCCATTCATAACAATTCAACAATTTTGTATTCATGACAATCGATCTCACGAAATTATTTGACAGTCTTTTTCAAGTAAAATTAACCCTACCAAGTACACCCGCTATATCTGTATTCATGCGATCTGTGTTTCCATTAAAGTACTAAATTTATTATTTACCTCTCGGTTTCCTAACGAATTCACAAATACAACTCTAAATTGATCTGTCTTATAAAAGGACAAATTAAAAGAAACTCAATAGAAAGTAAATAAGATAAAATAATTAGAGTCACGAGTGCAACTAACACAATCAAAACATACTTATTGCTTTATCAATAGTCTTAAAAAAAAAAAGATTTAGTTACTTATAATAATAAAGGTCATTGCACTAGAATTCATGAAGTACTCCTTCTTCAAATTCTTTCCAAAACCCTAGCCTCCTTCTCTTCAATAATCTCCAAGTTGATCTTCCTTTAGAAAAATATCGACCTATTTATATTCCTTTGGTCTCCTAAGAAGTCCAAAGTCATGCCTAAAACTTGGCAAAAGAAGGGTTTAAAAATAATTCAAAACATTTTCTTTATTTTTTTATTGGGGAATGAGGGGAAGGGATTGTGGGGATTCTAACCTGGGTACTCCTAGGAAAGGGTTAGACCCTTAATCACGGGGGCTAACTTTTGATCCCAAAATAATCCGAAATAATTCAAAACTGATACTAAAAGGAAAATAAGGGGAAAAAAATTCGCACAGGTGGTGCTACTACCCAATGCAAAATGGCACGCCTAGGCCAAGAGAGAGAGATGAAGTAGGAATTGAATTTTCCATATCAGGTAGCCATGCTATGAAAAATGGCGTGCCCAACACTGCTACAATACTCTCATTTTTCAACTGTTCAATGTTAGTCCCTCCAAAATTGCACTTGTGGGTCCTCAAACTTTCAACAATCAATGATTTGGTCCCAAACTTCCTAATTCTTTCAAATCACGCCCAGATCCTTTGCATGTGTTAATCCATCCTCAAATTATCTTTTCCCAGCCAATCATCTTCCCCCTTTAACTGAATTCACTAACGAAAATAAGGATGAACACACGAAAATAAGTAGAATCCTTCACATAATAAAATGTTAAACCTCCAATTTTAAGGCTTAGATAGATGGACAAA
The DNA here is from genome assembly GCA_963692815.1 of Nyctanthes arbor-tristis. NCBI lineage: Eukaryota > Viridiplantae > Streptophyta > Magnoliopsida > Lamiales > Oleaceae > Nyctanthes > Nyctanthes arbor-tristis. The sequence goes on along the minus strand of CAVNYN010223768.1, from coordinate 11,837 downwards.
ACATTTATTAGTAAGTATGGAGATGATCTAGAGCCAGTGGTGGACTCCTTAAAGAACTGAGAGAGTTTTCGGTGTCCTATACGTCCAGTGGTAGGGTAACCTATTAAATGATTGACAACTAGACTTAGGGAGGTGACCCCAACCATGGAATTTAATGGAATTTAGAATTCCATGACATTCTAGGTGTCCTCAATTTGGACTTCTATAGAATCCATCAAATCTTGATGTCCTCAACTTGGATTTTAATAGATTCCACGAAAATCCGGCAACCTCAAACATTCTATGGATTCCATGAATTTCTTATATGAATGGATTTAGATAGATTTAAGTGGATTTACAAACTATATATATGAAGGAAAAATTCTAGACAAAATCCCACCTCCCTCATCGGATTTCAAAATCCATTTTTCCCAATTAAAAAAAATGATTTTACATTGCAACAAGGAAAAAAAAATCAGAACATATGTCTATCTCTCTTGTACCTCTCATCTACGTATCTTCTTCTACTCTCAACCTTTCAACACAAGTTCGACCTCCATTGCAATATATCTTCTTATGACAGCAATTTGATAAGATAATTTCAATCTTCTCCATTTATGAAAAGCTTTCATTCAATGATTTGTATTTTTGAGTCAATTCTCGGTTTTGTGAATAATCACCGTAGGGTCGATTTGTTGGCTTGTTTTGCTGACATTCTTGATTTTATAGATAGAGATCGGAAGAGCGTCGTGTAGGAAAAATTATGCATGCAATAGGAAAAAAACTGATTTCAAGAATCTTACAATTATAGGACAATCATGTAACAATATCCAACCTGAACAAATTATTACCCAACCGTAATACACAATCTATTTTTGCAATATAGTGCAATACTCAGCCTACTATACAATGATTTATATTATGAAAATTGGGAATATTACCCAATAGCATCATTGTATAGTAGACTTTGGAATACTCAGTCTATTATTACAATGATGTATATTACTTATGAAAGCCCTTGATCTATTTTCCTAATTGCTCATGACTGACTCAAGTAATATACAATCTATTTTGTAAGATAGGTCAATGCTCACCCTTGGATTTGGTGCATTGTACCAAACAAATTATCATTCACCTTATTGTTTGTTTTGTATTGGTTGCCGACATTCTTGATTCTTAATTATGCAAATTATGCATGCAATAGGAAAAAACCAAACAATTATAGATAGAGTAATCAATACCTGAATGAATTGGTCACTTGGGTCGCTTGGGTTTTGCGAAGATTTCAAGTTTCCATTAGAAATAGTTTTTATTAAATATGTTAAAGTACACTATAAATAGGATGAAAAACTTTGAAAGAAAGTTATAAATAAATATATAGATACGGACATATATTGAAGATATCATGAGATGATCAACTGCATTAGAGTAGGGGTTTTGAAAGAAGATGATACATATTAGGCCAATTTTTAATTCGGCCCATATGTTCCTATTCAGAACATAAGCAGAGTTTGTATTGGCTTGTGCAGGATTGCGTAATTTTCATTGCAAAGAGTGTCGTTCTGATGAATTTCCTATTAAACCATATGACAAAGATTCATCTCAACCATCTTTATTAATAGAAATTGAAGATGATGTGGACATTCTCCAAACTTAAGAAGAACAAAGAGAAAATGCAAATGAACGGAGAACTAGTATAGCTTAAGAAATGTGGAGAGATGCCTTAAATAAAGAGAATAGAGATTGATTTAAAAGACTATGATTTTCCTTTTGCAAATTTAACAAACTTTTGACCATTTCAAATTGTATTTTTGTAAGATTAGTTTATGGAACTATTTTTTTCTTTTTTGGGTTAATGACTTTGTTTGAATATTTGCATTTCTTTTCCTTTTTGCTATGGTAGTTCCATAAAAATCCATTAATTCTGTGTTTGAGGACGCCCAATAAATTCCATTAAAATCTATTAAAATCTACACAAATCCATGGTATAGAATTCCGTAGAATTCCATTAGAATCTGATGGATTCTGCGGAATGCTGTTAAAACCCATCGAATCCATAAATCTTAAAAAATCCTTCAAATTCCATGTTGGGGACACCCTCGTTAATAAATCCACTTTAACCTCTCAAATAGCTACAAATAATAATAAGATAATTAAAAAATCAATTATTAATTATTCCCCCTCTCCCTATCTCTCTCTCTACATTTGAGTCCGATATGTGATTCTTTCTCTCTTATTTCTGTCCGTCCAAATGGATGAAATTCTCCAACTTTACTCAAGTCATTTGATTTTTTTCATCGCCCCCATAAGAAAACAAAATAATATTTCCCGACCTATTAAAATTTCACATTGCTTTTTTCTTTTATTTTTTTCCTTTTCTTTTCATAATAATAATCACTTTATATATTATTGAGTTAAAAATTTTCTTTCTTTTTTTTTTTTGGCTAAGACGCTCTTGATTTCCTGTCACTCGTGTATCTCCTTACATGTAGTAGTAGTAGGAGTATTAATAATAACAACTCTTGATAACTTGCTTGTTCAATGATAAAAAAGATTTATAAGTGGACTAAAATTTCAAATTCATTCATATATTAGTTTAATATAATAAATTTTGACGTCGTAATATTGTTTGTGATAAAAATAAATTTCTCCTTTTGAATATAATTATTATTGAAATATAATTTATCTTCTTAGAAAAAAATTACTGATCACAATAAAATGTGTTGTTGTTGTCGTGTCGTTAGTGTAAATTTCACATATCGTCCCCAATCTTTGCACTTAGAATCGTCTGGGTCTCAAACCTTGTTTTTTAGAGTATTGGGTCCTCAACCTTTCATAAATGTGCACAAAAAGTCCTTCCTAACAGAATCTGTCTAAATTTCCGTTAAGTGGTAGGTGAAATTACCTTTATACCCTTACATTTTAAATTTAAAAAAAGAATTTAAAAATTAAAAAATAAAAAAAGGAAAAAAACCCCCACACCACCCCTCTTAGGCTGCCGGAAATGGTAGCATTTTGGCTGTTACTTGGCCGCCGGAATGCTGCCATTTTCAGCAGATGAAGGGGGGAGTCTTTCCCATTTTCATCTGCTAGAAACGGCAGAGAATGGGGGAGAGACTCTCCCCATTCACTGCTATTTTCGGCAGCTGACCTCTAGAAGATTGTGTGGCTGCCAACATGCGGATGCTGGAGTCCGAGCTTTAGTTCTCCTTTACTCCCCTTATGGCCGATCTTCTTAGAGAATGAAGACTGGCGCCAAGCCTGATCGCTACCAACGAATAGAGGGCGATCACAACATTCGTCATCTTCTTTCCCTTACTAGATTACCTCAAACCTGCATTTGCTGAGCTGAACTACTACTACGAGTTTAGGGCATGCCACGGAATGGGGTCTGGATGGTTTTACTATATGAAGAACAAATGTCGGGAAACATTGATTATCGACCAACCTGACTCAGTAAAGGACTGGAAAGATCGGTGATTTTATATTTGTGGAGATTGGGCACCACCAACCCGACCTATGGAGACTGCCGTCCCCGTTTTTAATCGTCCTAAACGCAGTAAGTATTAGCCTACTTTATGGTTCAGACAAGAAGGTTCTCTAATACTTATTGTTTTTCTTCATTTTTACGAATTTCTGTCCCAGAGGTCAGTGATGATTATTTAAAGCACGTTCCTGCTATCGCTACATAGGGAGGACTTCATAGTTCATCCAAATTTCTACAAACCGAGGATAATTTCTTCTGAGCTGGTTTAACATCCATATCTCCTGGTAAAGTATTGCCTCCTGTTCCTAAAAGTAGCCGCTCCAACACTGCTACAATAATATTATGATTATGATCGGGTGAGGTTTGTTTAATACAGATCCTCGCATTCCGTGCAAAGCTGTTATTGTTGAGAAAATGATGTGCCTAAGGAACAATTAACAATGGCCCAAAAAGTGGCAGCGCGAAAGACTAGCTCGAGGAAAGACCCCCAGGCTTTTATATATTCTTCGAGAAATATACGCGGCGAAGAACACCTTTCTGGTAAGAGTTCTTCTCAGTGCTAGCGAACATCCCCAACTCGTCACTCTGAGAGTAGCACTAGGTCTGGAGCTACCGAACTCCAGAATACCAGTCAGGACCTGTCTCTTACTCATCCCGGTAACCAACCTGCTTCCACAACTGCTCCACATTTTGAGCTGAATTGGCTTCAGATTCACCCTTTGAGATCTCAAACGGCAGAAAAGATAAAGGGACAGTTCCCAGAGTGTTTTTTGGAGTATTACAGGACTTCCTCTCCATCGCCTTTGATTATGAAAAACCTCCTAAGTTCAGTTCGATGGGCCATAAATGCTCTAGCCCGGGCCTGGACTACTAAAGAGGAGTCAATGTTAAATAATATGACTATTGAGGATGTTGTAGCAGCTGGTTTGGCATACATTGGTCGGTCTCTGAATTACCAATAGATGGCTTTACTGCTGGCCAGGGAAAAGAGAGAGGAGATTGAGCGTCTAAAAAAGAAACTTGCTCATGCTAACTCTTCTTTGAAAGGTGAAGTCGACTGGCAGACCAGGGCCTCTGCTATAGAAGAATTCAAGGCTTCTGACGACTATAATACCGACCTCAACTATACATACGTGGTCCCGCATGACAAAATTATCATCAACCTTTGTTCTAAGAAGCTAGATAATCCTATGGATTTCTTACATTAGGTGCTTGCTGCTTATAAGAAGAAGTACGGATTGTCTGATGCCCCTAACAAGCAGAAAGATGCCCCTGTCTAGCAATGAGATGCCCTCGCCGGGAAGAATTAAGAGGCCTGATTTCTGGCCCTTGTTGCTACTTCCTTTTCTTTCTTTTCCATTTATGTTTTTAGATCGGTGCGCAAGTTTTGTATGCTTTTTGTAGCTGTTTCTCCAGCCAATAGGTCATATGTTTTTCGTGTTATTATGTAAATGCATCTTGTTTAATGGAATATTTAAATTCCGTTCTAGTTTACTTTAGTAAAGGAAATATTTCCTTCAAATTAGAGTAGAGGCTTGCATCTATAGCCTATCACTAGGTTCGGACAGGTCGTGAATCAAGATGTGGTTTGCGTGGATCATGATTCAGGCCATATTTATTTTAACTAAAAACGAGTCAACCTATCCAAACATTCTCAACCTTCACTTTCATTGTGATGAATCAATACACTTCACTTACAAAAAGTGTTGAGCTCGGCTTATAAGATAAAATCACTTCTAGCCGAGCTGCTTATCAACAAGCTCTCTTTCTCTACCAACAGCTAGTATGTTTTATTTACAAAAAGTTTGTAGTTCGGCTTATAAGACAATATCATTTCTAGCCAAGCTTCTAAAGAGCTACATTCTAACTAAAGGTAACCCATTAAGATCTCAAAACGTGAAAGGCTCTTTTTTCTGATTAGTTGAAATATTTTTCGAAATGTTCAACATTCCAGAGATGGGGCAATGGGCTACCGTCCAAAGTTTCAAGTTTATAAGCTCTATTTGCCAAGCCACCGGAGACCTTGTATGGTCTTTTCCAGATCGGAGCGAGGGTTTCCACTTCGGTCTCTTTGGAGATCGGAAGAGCACACGTCTCTTTGGAATTTTGAAACACTCTTCTTATAACTAAATGTTGAATGCTCGAATCTTCACTTTGGAGTTGTAATACCAGGCATTTCTTTACTTGTAGGCCGCATTTCTTATTGCAGTAAATTTTCCTTTTTCTTCTAAGAGATCGAGCTTCGTATTGATTAATTTGAAGATACTCCTTCCGTCAAAGTGTTCGACCCGGAATGTGGAGAGTTCCATTTTGGTTGGGATCACAGCTTCCGTCCCAAAAGTGAGACTGAAGGGGGTTTCACCTGTGGAGGACTTGGTCATGGTGCGGTACGACCACAGCACTACAGGTAACTCTTCTGCCCATCTTCTTTTCAACCCTTCCAATCTTGTCTTAAGGGTATGCTTGATGACCTTGTTTACTAGTTCGACTTGCCTATTCGATTAGAGGTGATTAGGTGTGGAGAAATGTTTCCGGATTCTATATTTCTCGCAAAAGGCTCTGAAGTGTTTGTTGTTTAACTGCCTTCCATTATCTGTGACTATAGAATGAGGTTTCCCAAACTAGTATATAAGAGACTTCCAAACAAAGTCGGTCATTTTACGCTCGGTGACTTTAGCTAGGGGTTCTGCTTCTGCCCACTTGGTGAAGTAATCTACTGCCACAATGGCATGCCGGATCCCGCCCTTTGCTGTTGGAAACGGGCCAATAAAGTGAATTCCCTACTTAGTGAAGGGACGTCAGGTCTGTAGGTGGGTTCCTCAAGACCAATGTGTTCCTTTGACAATTGTCGCATGCTTGAGAAAATTTGATTGTGTCCTTTTTCAAAGTAGGCCAATAATATCCCTACCTAATCAGTCTGTACGCCAGGGTTTGCCCTCTGGTGTGGTTTGCACATGCTCTATGGTGTACCTCTTTGAGTGCTTGCTGAGTCTTTTGTGGGGCAAAATACTTCAATAGGCGGTTGAAAAACCTCATTTGTACAATTGTACTTGAACTTTGGTAAAGTGGGCTAACTTGAGCCTTATTTTTCATGCTTCGACTTGTTCAGCTGGGAGGATGCCCCCTTTGAGATACTGGATGATAGGAGTATACCAATTATCTGAGGAAGAAGATCAAATCTGGTCAACAAATCGATTCTAAAGTGAACGGAAAATCAATTAGGCAATGGGCACACATTCGAGCGTATCAGCTCCCTTACTGGTTGCCAGCCTAGCCAAGGCAACTGCTTGGGCATTTTCTGCACCGGATACCCTGGTTAGATATGCTCGGGTAAACTTCTCAAGTTTGGCAAAGACTAGCTTCTGATATGAAGTCATCAACTTTCCCTTGACCTCAAAGAGTCCCAGCAATTGATTTACCACCAGTTGGGAATCCCTCATTATGTCTAAAAATTTGACTCTAATAGCTCGAGCCATTTCTAACCCAGTAATCAAGGCCTCGTACTCTACTTCATTGTTGGAGGCAGGAAAGTTGAATTTCAAGGCGTGACAATAATATTTGTAATCTGAGTTGATCAGCACAATTCTGGCTCCAACTCGATTCTCTGTTGAAGAGCTGTCCGCGTACAACTTCCAAGGGCCATCATCGGTGTATTCTTCATCCAATGGGGGTGTGAATTTGGCCACAAAATTGTTTAGGGCTTGTCCTTTGACAACTTGGCGGGAATAGAATCATAGGTCGTACTGTCCTAATTTTATTGTCCATTTCATCAACCTGCCGGACAACCTGTCTTAAGGAGATCGGAAGAGCACACGTCTTGATAGGGTGCTCCAAAAAGTAGGGTTTGAGCTTTCTAGAAGCCATCAGCAAGAAGAAGGCCAATTTCTCCATTGGTGAATACTTGAGCTCCGTATCATAGAGAGCTTGGCTAACGTAGTATATAGGATGTTGTACTCCTACGTCCGGCCTTATCAAGATAGTACTTATTGCTGTTGAAGAAATTGCTAAGTACAATGACAAGGTTTCTCTAGGAATTGGTTTTTACAGTAAGGGTGGTTGAGCCATGTGTTTCTTGATCTCTTGGGATGCTTCCCCGCATTCTGATGTCCACTCAAATTTCTTGGCCTTCTTAATGACTTCGAAGAAAGGCTTACATTTGTCAATAGCTCTTAAGACGAACCTTTTAAGTGCAGCCAACCACTCTGTTAAGCTTTGTACTTCTTTTACAGTAGTTGGGACTTCATTTGCAAAAGAGCTTGGATTTTGTCGGGGTTGGCTTCGATCCCTCAGAGCTCACCATATAACCCAAAAATTTGCCTGAGGAAACACTAAAAGAGCATTTTTTTGGGTTCAGCTTCATTTTGTAGGTCCTGAGAATACTAAATGCTTCCTCCAAGTGGGTAAGGTGATCTTGGGCTCTCATACTTTTTACTAACATATCATCTACTTAGACTTCCTTTGTTTTCCCATTCAAAAAATGAAGCATCATATTGACCAGCCGTTGATAGGTCGCTCCAGCATTTTTCAATCCAAACGGCATCATTTTGTAGCAATACAACCCCCTATCGGTGAAAGGGGAGATCTGTTCTTCGTTTTTAAGAGCCATGGGTATTTGATTATACCCTGAGTAAGCATCCATGAAGGTCGTCAGCTCGTGCCCAGCTGTTGCATCTACCATCTGGTCAATATGTAGAAGACTGAAACTATCTTTTGGGCATGCTTTATTCAAGTCGGTAATGTCAATGCACAATCTTCAAGTTCCATTTGTCTTAACCACTAAGACGGGGTTTGCCACCCACTGAGGATATAATGCCTCTCCTATGAACTTGTTCGTGTAAAATATGTGTGTGAAATCAGCAAGCGTATGGGTCGAACAAGTAATATAATGGACAATGAGTCTGAGTTATTGTTCTCACGAGGAAAGAATCAAGTACTGAACATTTAATTCACGCTATAGTTGAAACAATCACAATCTTGGGTTTGTTGTAAAAGTAATAACTAACCAAAAATAAAAATTAAACAAACAAAGTAGAAGTAAATTATTTATAAAAGTTTCAAGATTGATGTGAACTTAGGACTCACAACTTCACCACCATTGATTCCCCTAGCTACCCATTCATTGATTCAACAAAAACCAATCCTAGTTAACGATCGAGTTCATGTAATTAATTAACTACTCCTCTCAAAGTTAGCTAATCCTACTAAATTACGCCCCCTCACTTATCTCTAAGTGAAATCGTTAACAACCCTCTTAAGTGCATTAATAATAAGAAACTCATGCAAATATCCTCGAAGTTCAATTTACATGACTGCACTAACCACAAGCAAATCTCTTTGTCTTGTTTAAATTAATGTCCTTTATCGCCTAATCTAATTCATGCATTCCTCTCTCGAATTCAACACCAACCAATAAACATCTACAAATTTGTGCGCCAAATAAGTGAAAGCCATACAATACAATGATAAAGAATTAGCTAGAAATCAACTTTTAAGCATTGAAATAACAAACAAGCAACTATGGTTCACAATAGGGCTACATTGTTCGTCCCAAGAAAAAGAATTAGCTATTCATAGAATTAATAAAATTAAGCATAAAAGAGTAGGAATCCATCACTGGGTTTTGATGAATAAGGCTGGAGAAAAAGAGTATTGCACCAATATCCTTTAATCTATGACTTTTCTTCAAAAATCGAATCTAAGAAAAAGGTTTAACATATACGTCAATGGTCGTTGGAATACTATGTTAGTTATGAGGTTTAAGAAGGCCTAAGAAAAAGGTAAAAATCGTGCATCAAGTTCGCCATTGAAAGAAACCTAGTTAAAATAGGAAACTAGAAAATCCGTGTAAATACTTCTATGCGGCCGCATGGTACTGTGCATGCGGCTGCATAGCCTCTAAACTTGGCTGCATGGCTTATCCGTGCGGCCGCATTCTAGGCTATATGGACTCTTTGCTTGTGTTCTGTCAATCTGTGCGCCTGCATGGATAGTCCATGCGGCCGCATGGCTTCCTACATGCACGTATTCGTCCTTCATCTTTTGATTTGTTTGTTCTCTTCCGATCTCGAATTCCGTAATTCATGCTAAATTGGTCTGATCTCATTCCAAATCGAACTATTTTGCTCCCATCTTAGATTTGAACCTACAATTGACCAAATTAAACATAAATACACACTTTTAAACACAAAACCGCACAATTGAAAACACAAAAAGGGGATTTAAACAATATATTTAAACACCTATCAGAACCCATTGCTTAACAATCTGGCGACCTTCCTAGCTAAAGTTTTCGAGCCGATGGTGTTTCTGCACCACTGGCTTAGCACAGAGGTCGATGTTAAGGCGATGGCATGAAATGGCTAGGTCAGTTCGTTCCATATCTAAATGGGTCTGGCGAATACATCCAGATTTGCTTTTAAAAAGTTTATTAGCTTTTCTCTCATTGGCTCTCCCAACTCACGACCTATTCAGATTTCTAGTTCAGGTCGATCGTCTAATACTCAGACAATTTCCAATTCTCCCACCATGTCGAGGGTTTTTCTCTTGCTACTGACCTGTAGGTCTATGTCGATTACACTTTCCTTAGTTAGAGTGTTGACTTGTATGGGTTAGATACCTTGGTCGCACTCCCAAGCTATACGCTAATCCCTATGAATAGGCGCAGGTCTGAATAGTGTTGGAAACTTGAGACAAAGGTAGTAAATAGAAACTGCAGCCTTAGTCTCTCGGAGGATAGGTCTTCCAAGGATCGTGTTGTAGTTGGATAGGATGTTCACCACCATGAAGTCGGCCTGAAGTCGTCTTATTCTCAAAAAGATCCCCATCTCTACTACTATGGAGATTTATCCCAATGGGTGGACAGAATCCCTGATGAAACCTTGGATATTGTTGGACGAAGGGGTGAGTTGACTTAAATGACCTCCCATCTGCGTGAATGCGTCGAGATAGAGAATGTTTGTGAAACTTCCTATATCAACCAGTACCTGAGTAACTTCGAATCCCTCGATATTCAAGGTTACAACAAGGGGGTCGTTATGAGGTTGCAATACACCTCGGGCATCCTCTCCTGAGAATGAACACAAAACTTTAGGAGGGTCGGTTCTTTCAGGAACATCACATGCCTGGTAACTTTTCCCAGCTTGCCTCACAAGTTGGCGCCGCGGCCTTCGTGACTGTAGGGAGTTAGAGTTTATGTTTATCAAAGTGTGAATCTTTGTCCCTCCGTGATTTTGGTTAGGAGTTGGTGTCGGTTTTGGTATGTGAGGTGGGTATTCTTTGTTGCTGCGATTTGGAGGAGCTATGAATTTTTGTAGATATCCCTTCTCAATGAGGCACTCCAATTCCCTCTTTAAATCGTGACAGTTGTTGATCTCGTGGCCAATAAATCAGTGATACTGGCAGGACTTACTCTGGTTCTGTTGCGAAGATTGAGTCCATATAGGTTTTGGTTCAGGCAGGATGTTTTCCCAAGATATTTGTGTGAAAATCTCCTCTGGGGATGCAGTTAAGGTAGTGAAAGTTCATCGTACTTGTGTCGTTTTCTTCCTGCTCTGGATATCTGGGTTCTTTCCTCTTTCCAGAGTCCCCGAAAGACTTTGAGGTATCCTAAGGAGTATTGTCCCCTTTCTTGTGCTCACTTCAGGGGTCAATTTTATATTGGCAGGTCTCCCAGTAGCATTCTTTGTGCTTATGTATCGTTTAGCTATCTTTAAGAATCCCCGATAGTTTTTGGGTCTCCCGAGTATAAGGTGGCCTATGATGCAACTTCAGCTTCATCAGTAGAGTTTAAAGAATATCTATACTAAACGGGGATGGCCGGCGCTCAGAATACCCATCTTGATGGGACTCTGTATATTTCCTTTCAAGCTCAGCGAGAAGGTGTCTCATATCCAACAGTTCAGTTTTTGCAAGCTTGGGGGGATTCATTAATCTGACGTCTTGGTACGGTAAGGCTAAAAACCTCCCATTCTCCAAACTGTGGGGTCCTCCACCGGGTCAAACGGAGGTTGTTTCGTAGCCGATCTTGACGCTGACGACCTCTAGCACTTTGAACGCCCACAATCACTTTTGCCACGCAATGTGGTTCTCTCCGCGTTAGATAGATACGGGCTTTTATCAATGTGGCTGTGATTAAATTTTGAAGCATTCACTTTGGCGCTTTTCCCGACCTCTCCGTTAGGCTCTCGTTGTGCAGACTGCTCTTCCGATCTCAGGATCAGTTGGTACACGTTTTGAGGTATGGCATCGTTGTATCTGATCTAATTGATACTGCATACGCTGCATGGTCTGGAGGATCTTTTTCACTACAGGTTGGGACATAGGTGGGTGTGAAATTGGAGTAGGGATGGTAGCCGGCTCAAGATCGGAAGAG
>CAVNYN010223760.1:0-108196 GCA_963692815.1 Nyctanthes arbor-tristis | reverse complement strand
TTCTTCTACTGCATGATTTCTCCAAAGAACTTTCACTAACGGAATTGTCTTGTTGCGTAGAACTTGCTCTTTTCTATTTAGTATTTCAACTGGTTGCTCTTCATAAGTCAAATTCTCTTTTAACTCAATTGGTTGGGATTCTAACACATGAGATGGATCCGAGATGTATTTACGAAGCATGGGAACATGAAACACATCATGAATTCTTGATAACTCATGCGGTAAAACTAACCGATACGCAACTGGACCAATCCTTTCAATAATTTTATAAGGACTAATATATCTAGGACTTAACTTTCCGCGCTTGCCAAATCTAAGAACACCTTTCCATGGAGATAATCTGAGAAAAACTTTGTCTCCAACATTGAAGTCAAGATCTCTTCTACGTTTATCTGCATGACTTTTTTGCAGATCTTGGGCCATTTTAAGTTTTTCTCTGATTACTTTCACCTTTTCAGCTGTATTTTGTACATATTCCGGTTCCAACGATTTTCTTTCTCCAACCTAATGCCAACAAACTGGTGTTCTACATTTTCGGCCATGCAGTGCTTAATAAAGAACCATTTCAATGCTAGAGTGGTAACTATTATTAAATGCAAACTCCATCAAATGTAGGCAAGTATTCCAATTCCCTTTAAATTGTAGCACACATGCCCGCAACATGTCTTCCCAGGTCTTTATAGCCTTTTGCAAACTAGGCCAAAATTTAGAAGTGAAACGGGGATCTCTATCTGATACAATCGACACTGAAGCTCCATATAGACAAACTATCTCATCAACATATAAGAGGATTAGCTATGTTGTCTGTCATTACTTCCCTTAAGTAGCATATTGATTGGATGATTTCATGACTAACAGGAAGTAACGAAAAAGTAGAAGTTGTCTACAGGCCGAGCTAGATCGCTTGCGCTATCGCTTTGTGAGTGGAAAAGCTTTTTACTCTTAAGCAAATGGGAAACATTATTTATGCTACTATGCTATATGATTTTGATGAGAACATTTGCTTAAGCTGTGTGATTTCCATGAATTTTTTATCTGAGTTTGAGTTTAAAGGACATTGAAATGATTCATGAAATGTTGTATTAGAAACAAAAGTGAGAATTGTGATATATCTTGAAATCTTTCCATCTAGTACCCAATGATTTGAGATATTGAGAAACACTCCATTCTCAGAGGGGGCCTTTGGCCCGGGTTTGGGACTACGGTTCACGGAGGAAGCCTTAGGCACGGGTTTGAAAGTGTGATATTATACGTGCATAAACAGATTCCACTTAGTTTCAGGGGTACTATTGGTTTGATTTCATTTGATATCGTTAAATTTTGAGATTATTGATTTGGTCTCTGTAGATGATATGATATTTATTTAAGCTCATATTTTCCAGTTATAAAGTTCTAAGTTCTAAATTGCTTTTCTCAGTTATTACTATTGATTATTAAATGATTTAGTCATGTTGTTTCAGTATATTATATAGCTGAGAAAGCATAGTTATTTTCGAATTCTCTACTCACTGAGCGTGTTAACTCACATATTTCAAAATGATTTCTCTTATCAGGCAGCAAGTGAAGATTTTGGGCAACTTTTGGATCACAGCCTGCGTCTTTTGAAGAAAAAGCCATATGCTAGTACTTTGTATGAGTCACCTCATTGGTATGCAGTTAGTAGTTATGGTTGCATGATCATTTTGCATATAATTTTGTAACGGATGTAAATAGATGGCTAGATGGGTACATTACATCTTATGTAGTAATCACACTACTTTTGTAAATTAAGAAAAATTGTTAGCTTTTCTCCTTCGTAATAGAATGACTCGAGTTCCCAAGGAATATGATTGGGTAGTATATTTGGAAATGTGAACACAAAATTATATGGCGTTGAATTGAGCAGGTGGGTTTTTTTTTTTTTTTTTTTTAAAAGAGAGGGGACAATGCCAAAATTTCTAGGAGTTAGTATGCATAGTTGTTTTAATGGTAGGACCAACTTCTAGTTGGTGTCTATTATTGGCGCACGTCACACCTTGTGTTCCTAGTGCTACTTAGGGTCTGGCGTGTCAGTTTGGTCCCAAAGCGGCCAATATCATGTTAAAGTGGAGTGAGTCGTCACAATCTCGCTAATTGTTGCATGTATCCTTCCAACCTATATAAGTCATGTAAAATATCTGTATCATATCAAATAGACACACCATCAATAATAAGTAAATGCATTTGGTTTATTTCTCAACATAAAACACCCGTAAGGAGGCATGAATGGTGGAAATGGGTTAAATAAAGGAATGACCAGCATTCAGGATCCACAAAAAAAGAAATAAAGCCCTAAAATTAAATCAAAGCCCAAACGCCCAAAAGTAGAATCTAGCCAATTAAGCTATAGTCGTGCCATACATTTTTAGGGAATAATTTTGTCAATTATACCAGACAATTGAATAATTGTGCCAGACAAATTGTTGATTAATATACATATATATATATATGAATATGAATTTTTGGTAAATAAATAAAAGGGGCTACAATTTCTCAAAAAAATAAGAAGTAACAATAAACAAGGGGAAATTTAAGTCTGACACCCACTTTTGTAATAAATTACATATATACGTAAGTTTTCTTTATATTGCAACCTTTATTTAAGAATATATTTTTCAATATATTTTTTTTGAAAGAATTTTTCAGTATTAATTATTACTATTAGTTATATTTATTTTTTTAATATCTAAGAAAATCATTTCAAAAAATAATACCTAAGTGCGATCTAAAGAATCCTCATTAATTATTTCCATAATCTCCCAAAGATCACATTGTGATTATCCTTCCTTCTAGTTTTGAATTTTAAATATATATTTTCATTAATAAATTTCTAATAGTTGTGTTTAATTTACATATTATCAACTCTCCTATTTATTAATTGTTAATTAATTAAATTTTTTAAAAAATAAAGCAAATAACAGGCAAGTGAACGCTGAAGCAACGTTTGAGGGACACTTCTTTTGTCCGGGTGTTAGATGCAAATTGGAGAGGAATTTCATTCTTGCTGGTGGGAAGCCGTGATTATCATAAGCCTTGATTGTCATTGTGACATGGGTCTCCTAGGTTTTTGCTGGGTGTGATTTAATTAATTAATTTTTTTAACACTTTTGAGTTTAGGTAATTCATCTTCAAAATCACACTTGCCTATTTTTCTGGGTGAGCAATGTCTTTCTATAAACTGTATTGTTGGGGTTGATGCCTATTTTTTAGCCTTTTATACCCATAAATAAATGGTTACAAGGGTTCACGGGGTTAACCAAGTGGTTAAAGGCTCAATTCTTTCAGCCTTCCAGGGAATTTCATGTGCTCCTTTCCTCTACTCCCTTTGTATAAAAGAAGAAAAAATAATAAAATAGAAAAATAAAGTACTACAATTTGGCATAGCAATATACTTATCGCTTGCAATACAAGATTGCGGGCTCATGTATGGGATGGCAACAAAAACGAACTGGTTATATATGATGATATGCCCCCAAATTTATTACCATATTATCTAGAAATATCAGTAGCGGAAGCAGTTAAACATATATCTCAATTCAAATCGAGGGTATAGCCAATCATCGTTGACTTATAAATCAAGGGCATAGCCACATAGTTGGGCATAGCTATAAATTTGATATCTATAGGATTGTAGAAGAGGAGGTGAGTACAAAGTATTTAGTGAATAATAACATGTATTGGCCCACGCAAAACAATACAAGAGAGGTTATTTTTATGCACAAAGGAGGTCATTTATAGGCACAAAGATACAAAGTTCGAGCACATCACTAGTTTAACCTCTATTCGTGAGTCATACGATACAATTATATAAAATGACCAATATCAAATAGCAAGGTTATAATACCACAAAGCAATACAAATACAATGTAAAACGGGTATACAGCGCCACTAGTGAAGTCCAAGAGCAAGAAATAATCGTTTAATAGTGCACCATTATGTTTCCGCTGGCGAAACAATTTAAGGCCAAGGCAATCTCAAGAAAAAACATGAATTCCAAAGAGAGGAAAGGAAAGAAAGAATCAAGACACGAGTTACTCATCTCAAATATTCTTAGAATAATCTTAAGTGGAAAAGTGTTATTAAAGCCTTGATATTTTTCAATTAAAGCTATTTCTCGAGTTAGGATCTAACCATATATGGTTAGGAGCCTTTTCTAAGTGCAAAGGGGGTGTTTTGGTGGGTTTAAGGGTGTTTTTCCTCCCTAGCATGGTTTTGGATGAATTTGCTAGTTTCAGGTAGAAAGGGGTAGGCAAAGGAGTTTTGAGAATGTTGAGGACTTTTTGGTTTATATATAATAGTTAGGGTTTAGTTGTTTTTAATAAATTTTGAGTTCCGCCAATCACATTGTGACAAGTGGCGCAATGCGACGCCATACATTTGGCAACAAATTGCTCGAAAAGTCCTTGTGCGTTGTGTCGCCTTGTAATTAAGTCACTATACTTTGATTCATATCAATTAAGAACCAATTTTTTTCTTTAGCGTCAATTGAGTAATAATCTTTTAACTTTGAGGTACAACTGAAGCAATTATTCCGTCATCGTCAAAATAATAGCCACATAGCTTAATTGACCGCTAAATTTTCACAGGATATTAAATATGATATATTGGATTGTTTTTTAAGTGAAAAATAGCGACTTGACTTTTACCTTTTGAATTTTTTATAAAAACTCTTTTCAAAAAAGTGAAATAAATAAAATAATGTTAAGTGGTTGTTTATAAAATTAGTTGGCAACATTATATGTCTTTGGAGCTGAGATGTGTGCATTGCAATGAAAGTATAATGAATTTCGAATAAAATAATGATAGATGCTTCCTTCATCTCACTAATATAGACTTGTAATCGGTCATTTTCTTTAGTAATAGGCCATTTTCTTTATTGATAGGTGGCTGAAATATTAGTTCACTCTTATGTCCATATTTATGTGCATGATTATCAATAAAATAAAACTTTTCAAGTGAAATAAGTAGTAAAGTGAAAGATATATTAATAAAATATTTTTTAAACTTTGCATTTCCAGCAATATTAATTTAGTTTTCCTTAATCCTAGTGTAAAAAATAACTTGTCTATCTTAACGGGAAGGAGCGAGTAGTACTATTGATGTTGAGCACCAGTCTTGGAAGTAATATATATAGCTTTCAATTGTAAAAAGTTAAAAGCATGCATAAATGACTAATTCGATTTAACTTATCTTTTGATATATCTTGTAGATTGGCATTGAGCACCATTTGAGGCTATGTAGTATTAGGGTATTCACATTGGTAGTGTTAAAGCAATTTGTTGATGAAGTTGCTAAAAGATCTTTTTAATAGCTTGTTAACTTTATTATTAAAGTTAATAACATTTTTTTATACTCTTGCAGGATCTGAAGGGGAATATAGACTCAAACTTAGGACCTTAACAATTTTAACAACTATGTGGTCAATCATTTTTATTTTCTTTATATCCTATATGAGTTGTAGGCATAGCCAGACTTGAGATGACGCGAACGAGGCCCTCGCGTCAGGTCCAAATTTGTTGGGGTGGGGGAGGGGGGATTGTAACCCCTTGTTATATATATATATAGGACATTATACAAATATAAACAAAACTTTTACATTGTTCACAATTAATAGAATCGATCTATATATAAAAAGAAGATAGTTGATCAACTTCTTTTTTCCCACCTAAAATGGGTAACCTACGCGGTATCTTTTATTGTTTTTCTTTTTCTTTTTTTGCCCTTTTTTCCCTCCACCCCCATCTATTGCCATGTCTCGATATCTAAATTTCAGCCACAAATCCTAATTAGCTCCACTAAACCTGGGTCTAATACGAAATTGATTCTCGTCATTTTTCCAATATGTAATTGGTTCCCTAAATCCGGCAACGAAAATTTATTCCAATGAATTGGAAGTTTCCCATTTCTTGAGCCATAATTCAGGGTCGAATTGAAAGTTTTCCTCTTCAGTTTATGCTATTCATTTATGCGAATGGTTCCCTAAATTGTGCAAGTAACTAGATCCGTCAATTTCTGGTTTCCCCCAAGATAATCTCTCAATCAAATGAAATCCCTAATGGCATCGCCAACTGTGACGTTATCTGAAAATGGAGGATCAAGCAACAAAGGATCGAGTTTTCTACTGCAAATGACAAAAGGATTGATTTTTCCACTGCAAATGATAAAATGAAATACGAGTTCATTTCTATGTTAGATTTTCTTGAGTTTTTATGTATTATTGGTGAGTAGGTTCTTCGGAAATATTTCCATAGCTTTTGTTCTAACTCTGGCACTGCAATTTCACTAGGAAATCCAAGTTCTTACCTCTATACATTTCAGTTTTAGTGAAACTATAAAAAGAAACATTGACAGTAGATTAAAATGTATGTTTATTGATCATATGTTTTCTTTTGCATTTATGTGATTGCAAACTTTTTTAGATGAAGTTAATGACCTAGAAAGATCATTGCACATGCTTGATCCGACACCAACACATGCTTTGGCCAGTATTTTTGTTTTCAAACCAATTCATGAGGTCATGGTTGCCTCAGATTGCAAAAGAAGCCTTGGTATTGGAATTTATACATGTGCACAAAGCAAAAGCAAAAGCAAAACCAAAAATCAAATTAAAATATCCGCAATGTCAAAAATTCAAATTTGCCTTAGTTTATACTAGGAGTCTTTTTGTTCTATTTTACTCATAATGTAGTTGCTCCATTTGTTATTTTAAAACATCACTCTTGGTTCTTATGCAGAATGAATGGAGTATGATCAATGTCGATGTTCTTGCACATCTCTTAATCTAATGTAGTTGAAGGTTAGTTGCACTATAGTGATTTTATTTTACTTTAGTATGAAATATTATATGCTTTGTTAACTTCATACTTTGTTTTCTATCCTAATTCATACTATACAATTTTATTACAATAGACAAGATCAGATGATTGCATCAAATAAGCAATACTGTTTTTGCAACTTGATTTAGAAAGCTAAAAAGAGTTGGCCTTCTTTTTGTTGTTAGGTTAAAGAATACCGGCCAGTCCAAATCTAAAACTGGGAAAATGTTATCAAAGTGGAGGAGGAGCATGATGCACCCCAAGTATTCTAAAGTATTAGTGTTGTTGATAAAATTTTTCGGCTTAGATTTTGTTTAGAGCACGACTAATAATAAATATAAATAATTCTCCATTGCAAGTAATCATATAGTAGTTGATTTGAGCTCAGTATGTGAATGTTATTAATTCGAAACTGTCTATTGATGTTACTCTAAAGCTGATTAACTTTAATATGTTATTTTTGCTAAGGTTGATTGTTGTCATGTGTACTTCTATTATTTGAAGGCAAAGCACTAAACTTCACTTCCAATTATACTAAGTTGGTTGCAATATTTTGATGCATGAGTTATTATAATATTGATGTGGTCTGTGTTTCGCCGTAGCAACAGATCCAGGTTCGCAATTGATGAAACACCCATCACTTTGGAATTGATTCAAGCGAAACTTTCTCAGTCAAGTTTATATTACAGATCGTGTAACTGTTGAAGTGGTGTTTGCCAATATACAGCTAGCTAGACAACCTTTCTCTTCAGGAAGACTAATCCACTACCCAAAAAGCACACCCTTTAATAGGCAACATCAAAATTTACTGATAGACAGGCTAGCATGGAGATGAATTGTGATTTTTAATACATAGCAGTGAATTGTTTAGTCTTTTTCATGACAATGTGCTAAGAGATTTCCTTTTTTAGGTTGCCCTTTGCGTATACAGGGACACGTGAAATGCCATGAAGGAGTTACGTGTTTCAATTAAAATCATATTTAGCTACTAACAAAATGACTTATTTTGATGATTTATCATGATCACGTGCATACATGTGTGTGTATTCAGATCAATGCATGTATAGGTGGCCCTGAGGGTCTGCAGGTAGTGATTACACAGGGTTTCATCATCCAATGGGCACCAATATATATATATATATATATTTGTTATATATAGATGTGACCTTAAAAATATTTTAAAAATTTTTGGAATATCATTTATTAAAAGTAGGCATTATTGAACAGCCAATTTTTAGAAAAGTTCAAGGAAACTTAGTGGGTTAAAAATTAGAATGCATTTTTTTATTTAAAAAATTAAGGAAGGCCGACCTTTAAGGTTTAATTTTCTTGTTAATCATCAAAAGCCAATAATAATAATAATCATCATACTAAAAAGCCAAAAAGTTAATAAGCAAATAGGCCACCATAGTAAAAATGATTGTTTTCAATGTCAAATGCTGTAATTATAATATAGTTTATTTTTTCTAATATAATTCTTATTTAATTGAAATGAAAGGGGCACTATATGTATTGTTGCACAGGGCACCTATATTCTCAAGGCTGGCCCTGAAATGCATATGCGTCTTAATGCATTCATTTATAACAGGTCTATGTCAAGATCAAAATGACTTCTAGTTTTGGTTTTGAATTTTTTCCAAAATGGTTTATTTTATTCACGTTTCCTATTTCAATTTATACTTAAAACCAATCAACATCTTATATAGGATATTTATAAAAATGGAAGAAGCACATAGAATGTTCTGAACATAAATTCAACTCAATGTGTAGGTTGAAGAACCATGGATTAAAGCTTGAGGGCAGTGGCAGAGCCGCCCCTAAAGTTTTGCAAAATGTCAGTTTTTGTTAAAAAAATCAATAATGATTTTAGAGTGCAGTGTATCTAAGCTAACATAAAATAAGAAAATTGTCCATTTCAATGTATTACTATACACTCAATTTTTGTAGGATTCTTGAATTTCTACTGTTTAAAATCTTAAAGTACTATTGAAATTCATACCAATATCTTAGTTGGTATTAAAAGTGGAAGAAAAAACCTTTCTTTAATAAGTTGAAATTAATTAAGCTATGTAAATAAGTTATCTAATCTAATATATAAGAGACGTCCATGTTTAAAGGCACGTTATTCAACATGGATGTAATATTTACGTCAGAATTAGTATTATTTAATATGTAAAGTTTGCCTTAATTAAAATAAAGATCTTCTTTTTTTTACAATTTAAATTCCCCCCCTCCCCCAAATTAAAATTTCTGGCTCTGCCATTGCTTGAGGAGAATCTGAATGTGGAGAAAGAATTGTATTTAAGTTGGAGAAATTTGTATTAGAATTAATTTTTCATTCCCGAGGGTTTTGATTTTCAGCATTTTTGAATTTGCAAAATTCGTCCTTTTCTTGGCTGACAAGAAAAGGAAAATCTAGAATATTGTACTAGCGTTGTAACTACAATTTATTTTATTTAATCTTTTCTTTGAAAAAAAAAACAAATGCGTTGTAACTTCAAGTTAAAAAGACAGATAGCGAGTACATAACTAAAGAATAGACGTGAATAATAGGATGAGAAATGGAAGTAAAGTGAAGTTGATATTTTCATCATCTAATGTGTGGGTTTATATATACACACACGCACACATACACATACATACATATATATTAATTATATATATTAGGAAATAAACTCACGTACTAATGTATATATTGAATGTGCGGGTTATATCACATAATGTATACTTTTGCATCTGAATTTGTCGATTTATTTTGCTTTTGGAAACTTTGATCATTAAAATATACGAAAAATATAAAATCTCACCAGTTACTGATTTGATTAAGCGCTTGCCACTACAAGATGATAAGTTGAAATTTATACTTAATTTATTTCTGTATGTAATATTTGGCTACAACCATTGGAGCGGGAAAAAACTATAATAAAATAAAGAGTAAATTTCACAAAAGGTCCTCAATATTTGCAAAAAGTAACAATTTAATCAATAATTTTTTTCAAGCATATAGGTCCTTAATCTTTTAAAAATATGAACAAAAGGTCTTTACATACTATTTTTGTCAATTTTCATTGTTCTCTTTTTCTATAAAGACAATTTTTCCCTTTATTTAAATAAAAAAATAAGAAAAAGTTTTCAAAATTTATTTTGATCTCTCTGCCGTTTTCTCTTTCGCACACTTATACGTATTTATTTGTACATCATTTTCCTATCCACCTACTTAGCAAAAGCTATACATACACGTTGATAAATATATTATTTTTTCAATTCAGTTAACTAACACCACTACTATCACTAGTGTTATAATCACCCTAGATAATGAAATCTCTTAAATTTAAACCTAAATAAGCAATAATAACTAAGATGTGATTGATATTCCAGTCATAAAAAATTGAACGATTAAAAATATGTATGAACTTTTCTTGCCAAAAAAAAAATAAAGGTTTGAATTATTGATAAAAAGAGAGGATTTTCCCCTTTTATTTCCACGACAATCTCTTTTATTCTAAATTTTTGCATCTAAATATAGTTAAAAATGAGAGGTAAATCTATTTTTCATTATTATTAAAGGCAACTTAAGTGGAGACCTTATCCTTCCCCTATCTATATAAAAAGAAAAAAATTTGGTAAAGGAAATAGTTGTAGTACTTGGTAGATGTTAGGAATAGTTAATTAGAGAAAGTAATATATTTTTTTATTCTTTTATTTAAATATTTCAGATTTTTTAAAGGGTCTTGTACTAATTTCCTTTTACTTCATACAACGCGGGTAAAATTGTTATTTTATAAGCATATAAATGTGAAAATAGATAGAAATTATCCATAGGGACTTTTTTACATATTTTTCAAAGGTTAGGGGCCAACAGCCTTGAAAAAGAAGGTCAGGGATGAAGTTGTTACTTTTTGCAAAGGTTATGCACTTTCTGTGAAATTTACCCTAAAATAAATAAATAAATAGATAGATATAAGAATATTGTGAATCAAAATATTTTTCAATACCACATAGTATTCTATACTTTTAAAATATATAATAATAAAATTTACTTATTTATATTATATCAAATGGTATCTATTTCTGTTATAGCTTGGAGTCGTATTTCAAATATTAGCCGTTGATTTTGATCAATGCAGTTTAGTAGCAAAAAAGTTTTGAGATGTTGAGCAAACGAATCCAAGGATTCCAATGTTATAAGTTCTAAAGTAAACAATTTCTTTTCGCTCTGATATAAGTACCAATCATAGTTTATTGCCAATTTATATATATAGCACTACCAAAGATGTATGATTTAGATGGTGAATCATCAAATATGTTTTATTATTCGATGTTTATTATTTGCTTATTCTATTCCTTCTATTCATTTCCTAAAAGATTAATATTAAATTCTTAGAAATATTTTGCCCCTACAACGCACGGGTGAAAGACTAGTTTTCAAAAATTGTTAATTTCACATTTCATTTCCAACCTTTGCAATTAGTATCTCCTGGGTCCTCAATTTTTTTTGACCCGTTGGGTTCCTAATCTTTGAATAACTCGCAGCGTTGGTACTTCTTGACAGTTTCCGTTAATTTTTCCGTTATGTCCCTAGTTAAATTACCATTTTATATCTTATGTTTTTAAATTAAGAAATAAAAAATTTAAAAACAAAATATACATATATATAAATTAAAAAAAAAGAAAAGGACCCCACTTCTACTAAATGCAGCACAAGGGGCCCTCCTTTTTTGTTGCTTGCTACAATTTTCGACAGCAAAATCAATGCAAGAAATGGCAGGAGATTGGGGGATTCTTGGAAATGGCAGAAGAATGGGAGATTTTTGGAAATGGCAGAAGAAGGGAGGATACCCCTGTAACACCCTCGAATATTTTAATATTTCTCATTGACAAGTTATTTTCATCAAAATATTTCACAAGAAATATATTATAATGATTTAGTAGTTGAAAAGTTAAATAACGTCTCTTTCCAAAATATTCTTAATTACATTAAAAGAGTGATATTTAACAAAATTATTATATTTATTAGACGAGAAATATAGTTTACTTAAAAGGAAAGATTGGAGACTGGTTTTATAAATTATTCTATATTCATGAAATAGTAAATTTTTCACTTGAATAGGTTTATAATCTTTATTAATGGTACCCCTTGTGGTGGATTTATATTACTACAGTCAGGTTTTCGGTATACAGTCCTCTGGTCATTTAGAGTTGCCACCAACTAACATTACTTGTATTTTCGCACATACAATGTAAAACTATATATGAGATAATGCTTAGCAAGTAACAACGTATCCATACATGTACGTGATGCTTAAATACAACAATGATTATACACACCACTAAACAAACATGGCTTATATCTCGCTCTATATAGTATACTGCTTGAGCTCGTTATCAATAAGGCCAATCGTCTACTCGCATATGCCTTGTTTCTAAGGGCTTACCATACCTGGACCGTCACCAAGGACTTACCAATATCTATAAGAATGGCCTAACCAAATTATATCACTTATCGGGCCTCCAACACTGAGTCCAGTATATATACTAAAATAGTTGGTTGTCGACCCTCTAACATTGCGTCCAGTGTATATACCCAGTCAATCGATCGCTGAGCCCCCAACATCCACAAGAGTACGCTGCCCCAAATGAAATATATATACCTAGACGACCAACTAAAATGCGGTATATCTATATAGGAATCACACCATCATAAATAACGACTCATGTGGCCATGCCAATCATTTTCATACCATATGCACGTTCTCTTCTCTATCGTCATTCTCAATGAATGCATATAGCATGCATAGTAATATGCTCATTAATATATCTTAATAGTATCAAATATATCATACCTAGACACTTTCACATATACCACATCCAAGATTGCTAATACATGGTCAGATTGTTCCATATAGTTACCGTAAATCAATCATTCCAATAGTAGGGCATGACAAATATTTACATCTCACATTGTCACACAGGAACACATAACACTATAGTTTTGCATTATAATTGAACTATTACTTACAGTTGTCCTTAGCTAATCACAAGACCCGATAGTTTTGCCACATCAACACACTGCATAAACCATCAAGAGCTATCCCAACTTATCTGATTAAGTCTAAAATCTTTAAATACTAAATTCCCTATATTACTCACTTTTAAATATCTAGCTATAATCGCGACTAATAATATGACTAATTTATTAACAAGTCTAAATCATAAGTATATTTACTGATAATTAAATAAAACATAACTTATACTATAAAAAAACTCACCTAATTCTGATCCTAATGTTTCATTCGAATACTAAATCGGATAACTAATAAATAAATATTTATACTTATTACCGTCTAAATCGTGTCCGAACCGCACCTCCCCTATACTAAAATCAAAAGTCGGTGCTAAAAAAATTAGAAAAAAAAAAAAGAAGACCGGCCGGAAGTAGGCTTCTAAAATGAGGAGGTCCGACTCCCGTTTGGGGGCTAGTGGACGCCCACATACCCTCAGAGGACTTGTGAAAATTGGCGTCAATGACCCCACCTATTTATAACAGCATCTTTAATAGGAGATATCTTTTAAAAAGGTCATACACACATAAAAAATAAAGTGGACTCTAAATGTTTCCTACTTTTATTTATTTATTTATTTTTTGAATCACTTCTCTCTCATTTAAACTAATTTATCTTCATTTTTCTTTTTCAAGATCAACCTCAAGGTCTAAAACCACACTCCAATATCTACCTTTTTCACTACTATTTTATCATTGTTTTTAAATTTCTATCTATTTCTCTCATCTTTTTCACTTTTCCTTTTTTTTTTCTCTACATCCCTTTTCACTCACTTTCATTTTAAAAAATTATCTCTTCACAATCTTTCTCCTCTTTACTTTCACCCTCACACATTGAAGATGCTCTAATATATAGCATGCTACGCATGGTTATCTAATTTCAGGCAACCATACATAGGTTGCCATCTAATTTCATAGCTGCCACGAACAGCCATGAGGGTAGCATGGCTGCTCGTGGCAGCCATGTGACATTCCCCAAATAACTTTTTATTGTTTTGTTTTTATTTATTTTTTATTATTTACAACACCCCCACACGCTTGGAGTGTTTGCATGGCAACCACATCCAATTAAGTCTCTCATGGAAAAAAATTTAGTACTTTAAGATTACTGAATATTCAGCATTCTTAGCTAATTAGAGACTTTAATGTAAGATTTAAGATTCAAATTAAATAACAAATTAGGGTCCTTAAATCCACATACAGTTTCTTGACTGATCAGGAGTATTGAGTTCAGTACTATATAAGGTACTGGACTTTTTTCGTCCCTTTTCAAATGCAATTCAATCCATTTTTTTTATTATTACATTCGTACCAAAAAGATAGTTCATGTCAACTTTATACACAAATTAAGAAAAATTCATTTAATAGTATTGAAAATGTAAAATTTAACATCATTTACCGATTATGTTTTTTCATTTATTAATTATTTCACTTTAATAATTTTAATTTTTTTAATAACTATGAGTATTAAATATGAGTATATAAGAGAACTCATATTTCAACTATTTTTTAAAAAGAAAATTGGACTATATTTTGAGACAAATGAAAGAAGAAAGATGGACCATTTTTTTTAACAGAGATAGTATTATTTATTTACTTATTTTACTTTATTTCGTCATTTCCCTATTTATGTTTCGAATAGGTGCTTAATGTGTCAAATAAAGTTTAATTAAAGAATTCTTTACACTCATGTAAACTTATAATAGAGTATGTTATAATAATGCTTCTTTAATACTAAAATCGTTTATAAGACTTAGTATTTTAATAATATAAGTATCTTAAAATGTAATTTAAATTCTATTAAATTATTACATACTCTGTAAAATTATAAAAATAATACATTTTGATGTGAGGTGTTACAACCCCCATTGTGCTGCCATTGCTCACAGCCAAAGAGGGCTCCCCACCTTACCATGTCATTTCCTGCCGCACAAGATCGGTCCTTCATTTTCTCTTTTCTTTTTTTTTTTTTTTTTTTTAAAAGAGAGATATAATAGTAATTTGACTTAATTGAAAAATTGAGCCGTCAAGAACGGCCAACCGTGCGAATTATTGAAAAGTTAGGAACTCAGCAGGTCAAAAAATTTGGAAATCCAAGTAATACTAGCTGCAAAGATTATCGACGATATGTGAAATTAACCTTCTAAAAAATGAGTACAAAGTTACAATGGCTAGTGAGTCACAAGGAGTCACAACTACCGAACAGCGAGTCACAATCACTAGACAGTAAATCATGGTAAGGCACAACCGGCCAGACATTGAGTCACAAGAAAACATAAGTAACAACACCACTAACGAGTCACAACTCGTATCCAGCGATTAACAAAAACACCTTGACGAGTTAAAAAAACACAAGCCACACTACCACAGACAAGTCAATATATCAGCAGAGTTGTGACCGACACAACCAATGTTATCACCACCCCCACGGCAACGCAACCACCATCGCCGCAGCAACGCAGTCACCACCCTCACGAAACCCTAAATCAGATCCCTATTTCTCCAATTTCATCTTTAATAAAAAAAAACACACACACACACACACACAGTCGCTGGCGAAATTGTGAAAATCCCCAAATCGAAAACTCTAATTTGAAATCATATTTAAAAATAAACAAGAAATTAAACAAAATCAACCCATAAATCATTGAAAATCAGATTTTTCTGAAAAAACCCAAAATTGAAAACCATACATCTGCCAAGTTCAGCCACCGTTGATGATTCTCCGACCGTCTTCTGCCTCTTGTGATTTTCCTATCCGATTTTGTTTTTCGATGTCAAACTGACTTGAAATCAAATTATTGCCAAATCAGATTTGATACAGATTTCAAATCTGATTTCAAATCGATTTGATACAAAAATCATGTCGTTGGAAGATGAACAATTAGCACCACCTGATCGTTAGTGGTCGGCACCGGAAATTAATTCGAGTGGACAGAGGGAGCGAAGAAAGGTGTGTGTGAGAGAGACAGAGAGAGAGGGAGGGAGAGATACCGTCAGTGAGAGGGAGCGAAGAAAGAGATGAAGGGAGCAAGCCGTCAGTTTGGCACCAGATAATTGAAAACACAACTGTAGTTCGCTTCATTTTGCAATCAACTCCTTAATCGATGTGATTTGAGTACATTTTTAAACTTCTAGTAATTTTTCCCTAAAAGACCAAAAATATTAGATTGCAACACCCTTTCTATAGTGTTCAATTTTGTACAGCCAATACTCAATAAGATGTTTAATTTGAATCCAATAAGTGCTCACACGTTTTTTTTCAAACTGTAGTGAATAGTTTTTTGTGCGATCGCTACCTTTAGGTAAATTTTGCAACTTCATTTTTAGTTCCCTTTTTTCTCTGTGAATGATAATATTTAATTGTAAGATTTAATTGTTAAATTACACATTGTTCTTGATAGACGGATATATATATATATATATATATTATTTCTCTTGTTTTTAAAGTAGAAATAACCACAAACTTAGATGTGTAATTTATTTTTTTTAGTGGCATTTGATCATGTTTTCGTCATATATATAGAAGAAATAGTTAGTGTTCGATTTTATTCACTCATTTATCGTTTCAACTATATAAGACATTGTTTGACCTCATTCAAGAGTTTTCATCTAGAATTACTAGGTGGAAAAAAGTGATTTGTAAGGCCTTCTTTTTTTTTTAAAAAAAATTGTTTTCGTCTCTACGTTCTTAAAATTATAGTTTTGTTTGGGGCTTGAACATTATTCGAAAAATTTTAGTTAATGGCTATTTGTCAAAAAAAAAAAAAAAAAAAACAACAACAAAAATTTCTACTTTTAAAGGCCTATTTTTTTAGAATTCGCCTCATGCCCTGAAATTCTCAGGTACGGTCTTGGTATAGGTTATGAATTAATTTGGCCATAAACCGATTTTGAATTTAAGTTCAAACGTAAAAATTAATTTAACATCACCAATGTATTAAAAATCAATAGTTAAATTACCATCTTTACATGACACTCAAAAACCAATAAAACTCTATTTTATTGCTTATGTGACTAGTTAAATTCAGCAACACAATGTGGATGCTTTACTATTTCAATTATAATCTCTCTCTCTCTCTCTATATATATATATATATATGACAGTTATCTAGCACAATTAACTAATTTATTTGGCACGATTAGAGATTTTCCCAATATTTCCCACCTAAAAGTGAGCTTCATAAGATTCCTTATATCTGAGATCTCTATAATAAATAAATGCAATAATTAATTTATCATTATTATAATTATATATGTCTAACGATTATTATTATTGTTATTATTATAAAATCATGCTACTTTTTAAGGATTATATTGTTTATTTGTTGGACTAAAATATTAACGGAATATCAAGGGCACTTTCTTAGCAGAAAACAGGATATTATTTGGGTTTTTGGGTTGGTACTGTCATATCGATATGCAATTTGTTATTTGAATGGTATCAAGGGTACATAGGTATCATGATACAAATCGATACGCAATATTAGACTGCTAACTCATATTGTTCAACAAGTTAAATGATTTAAAATGTAAATTATAATAAAACAAAATCTATATATTAATAATAAGAGAAGTTTGTCTAGCAAGTTTTTTCCCGCCGATTTTCTGGCCTTTTTTTTACGATTTTTTCCCTTTCTCTACTTTCTCTAATTTGGATAACTAAGAATCTATTCTACACTTATTTTCTGTATTTATTTTATCCATTGTTTAGATAATAAGAATCCCTTTCAATAAGAAGAGTTTTACATTATTTGAAGTTATATCTTATTAATAGCTAGATAATTAAGAATAATTAAGAAATCAAAACTCTTTATAATTTAAAAATAATTATCAAAATTACATTCTAAATTTATCAATCAATTTTTCGGTGACTTTTATGCTAGTTGTAATTTTTCATTATTTATAATTAAAAATAATTATTTAAATAGCTTAAATATCTGCAATTTATAATTTATTCTGATTCTATTTCTCACTATTTATAATTTAAAGACAATTATAAAAATAACTTTCCGGATTTATCAATCAATATTTCGATTATCTTGTGCACTAGATGTTCACTATATGCAGGCAATTTCATAGATTTGTATTTTATTAACAGTTTAGATAATTAAGAATAATTAAGAAATCAGACATCTATATTTTCTGGACTCTATATCTCATTAAGAATTTAGATAATTAAAAAATCCATTTGAATAATTAAGAGTTTTATATTTTTTTGACTTTATATCTCATTAATAGTTTAGACACTACTACAGAAAAGCCAATTAGGCGTCGGTCATAATAAATAATAGGCGTCAGTTTCTACGTAGACGTATATGTAATAGACGTATATACAAAACAAATAGGTGTCAGTTGTTTGTCGACGCTTATACTATACAAAAGCATCGATTGTTAACTTAAAACCAACGCCAAAAAGCATGATTAAATAAAAAATTTTTACTATAGGCGTTAGTTGTTCTGTATAAACCGACGCCTATAGGCTTACAAAGGCGCCGGTTTCACATTAATAACCAATGCCTATATGAAAAATATATTTTTTTATTTTTAAATATTATGGGCGTCGGTTGTTGTTTAACAACTGACGCCAATATATTATTTTTTTATATATAAATTGCACAAATCAAACTTTGCCAATTTTCCTGCGACCACAACACAACAAATGCAAGCAACAAGTAGCCAATTTATATACAACACCACCACCGCCAAGTAGCCAACAAGAAGCAAATGCAACAAAAAATCAGCACCACCACCACCACCACCACCATCACCAACAATTTATGTACACTTTAAACCAATTATCACCAACTTGATATAAATATGAATATACAAATACTACTACAAAATAAGCTAACGTAAATACGAAACAACTGAATTAACATAAAACTAACCATTAAATATAAACAAAACTAGTCCAAAAATCAATAACTACTATATGACTATATATATACTCCTCTAATTATCATCATTTTCATATAAATCTAATTATAATCAATAGTTAGAACCAAAAATCACGTACAATTTTGGAGAAAGTATCCTGCTCATAATTCCCGAACCTCATCTAGATTCGATTGAATATATGATTCTGTTTCATATGCCTACAAAAAAGAAAAAGAAATATAATTATACTTTATAATAAAATAAATACAATTTTGGTTAGATAGTTATTAGTATTCAATAAATATTTATACCGTGTCAAGATATTCTTTCGAATCATCATATATGGTGACTATCTCGTATATATTTCTCATCACACAATGACCACACTCATCAGATCCCAGTTACTGAGCACACTAAAATTTCAAACAAGTTTAAAATAAATATTAGTAATTAAATCACTAAATTTTGAAACTTTAATAGTTATTGTAACATTTAGAGGATATTTTTCATACCTCGATTGTTTTCCACATGAGCCTTTTCTTCACTATTTTCCCTGATGCCCACAACGTTTTAAGCACCCTAGAGTATAATATAGACAAATACATATATATAAGTTAAACAAGTTGACATTAAAAAAAAGAATAATATACAATAGTTAATGATAATTGCTTACATAGACAACTTCGGTTTGATAGGCAGGTCACGCCTGTTAACCACTCAAGAGTCAAAGAAGTATACTATATTGCGTGATAGACATAGCACCAACAACATCTAGTGGTTTCTGTAATATTTTATAAGAATTTAAATTTAAATATTTAGCGACAAATAACTGAAATTCAGGTTAAGGAAAAACAACAAATAAATAGTTGCAACGATTTTACCCCATAAAATATGGTGCGAGAATGTACTTTTTATCCATGATGTTTCCTGTCACGTGAAGTATATACTCATAACTCATCAGTTGAGTTGTTTTATGATTAATTGCCCCGACCACGTATGGACAAAGAAACCCGATATTTTGAATCTCATATTAGTTGCACAAATGGTGTAAGTACCTGAAATATATTATAGTAAACGTGAAATGTCAAATTAAAAATTATATGATGTACCAAATTAAAAATTATACGATGTACTTAATTGTGAGGGATTGAGGAAGTCTTGCATTGCCCAAACTTGTAAAATAGGTGCGTTCAGCCAGTGCATATTGAGCAAGTCAGTTATATCAGTTCATTCTGACTTTTAGTGTAAAATGTGTATCCATTAATATCAGTTCTTCCCGTTTCCTTTTTCTATTATTCTCTGCAAATTTTATAAACTCTTCAACCCCTTTCAGATATTCCAGTATAGTACGTTTCCCATACATCCAACTCCGATCTATATATATCTCACAGTTGACCTATGTAAAGATATTCAAAAATGAATTACTTCTATTTAAAAGGTTATTTTTTCTTACTTATTGAATACATTGATACATTATTTGATTTTCTTAATTTATTTAGCGAATAATACTTGTTAATTATATATTTATTCTCATAGCAATAATATTAATCGATGTATAAATATCTTTCCACAAGCCTCTAATATCAAATTTTATAAATATCTACCTAAATCATATATGCCCAACACAATGTATAAATATATATATATATCATATGTACCCATAACAAAGTGTGTGTGTATATATATATATATATATATATAAAACAATATATAACAAAAAAATCACATATAACTAAAAATATATTTAACAATTAATCTATACACATATATACCCATCTTTATTAATTTTAACAAAAACCTTACAATTCATAATTTCTACATCCAAAATAAATATATCTTTCACACAATAAAACCAATTTTCTGATTACAATATATAACAAAAAATTCCACAACTTTAACAAATTAACAAATAATCATATATAACAATGTATACATATATACACATCTCAACCAAATTTCACAAAAACCCTTAATTAATATCACAATTTCTAGCTAAATCCAAAATCCTAAATCCAAAATCTTAAATCCAAACTAAATCCAAAATCCTAAGTCCAAATTAAATCCAAACTAAATTTGTATACCTTTGAAACTAGTTTGAAAATCTGGAGAAAAAAGGCTATACACGTTCACTTCACGCGCCGTCTGCAACCTCCGAACGATTTTCGCCTTACACTACCAAGAAATTAATGGATCCATGAATCATAATACCCAAAAATACAAAAAAGATGAAAAATCGATTGACATTATGAAGAAGTCAGCGTGCTAGGCACCACACCGTACCACAGCCACTGCTCGCCGAAAAAGTTCCTTGGGTGGAGAACTAGGGAATTTGGGGATCGATATGGGGAGAAATAATTTTCACAATGTGATTCAACACTGAAACGAGTTCGAGTTACTCTTCAAATGGTTCTTTTGTGTGTGAAATTTGGTTGAAATAAGATTTGTGCAGAAGCGGGCAAAATGTATGTGCAGAATGTTTCAAATAGGGATTTGCGAATATTTTTAAAGGAAATGGGCATCGGTCCCTTAATTAGGCGTCGGTGCAGAATGTTTCAAATGGGGATTTGTGAATATTTTTAAATGTAATGGGACCGACGCATTAGTTATTTTTAGGCGTCGGTCTAAGTAAAGGACCGACGCCTAAGTAAATAATGGGCGTCGGTTGCCATGCTCATAGTTCAAATGACTTTTGGGCATCGGTTCTTAGTAAAGGACCGACGCCTATTTTTGAGGATTAATTTCAACTTTACCACTGCGTTTTGCTTACTCGTCCCTTCTTCCAAAAACTAACGCGTATTTCCAATTTTTTGTGCATTTCTGTAGTAGTGTAAGTAACAACCCCTTTCAAGAATTAAGAGTTTTATTCCAATCGTAATTTCTTATTATTTCTAATTATTCTCTTGAGGAAGCGTTTACTCTTTAATGAATGTTTAAGAATTGGGAAGCTTGGGTGAGTATTATTATCAATAGTCACCTTAATGAATGTTTGATATATATATTTACCTTAATTTTTAAACATTCTAATATGGTAAGTAATATTAATGTTATCTTTCCCTTCCTTTTCCAAATCATTTTATTTATTTGCTTCAACTATCACCTTTATATTTCTTGTAGTTTGCCGAGTTTATTTAGTACATTGGCTATGCCAAATACACACGCATGACGACTTATCTAAACCATTTGGTTGTTGGTATGATTAGCTTTGTGTGGTTGTTTTGGATATTATATCTTTTTCTATTCCCTTTACCTATTATTTTTTTTCCTTTTTAACCCAACTATTTTCTTGCATATTGTTATGTCTCTATTTTATTTACCTATTTTTTTCAATTTATTTTTCTTTACTTTCTTGCAGGTGTTTACTAACTTTTGATAATTAATGACAAATGTAGTTGTTAATTGTCCTAGTTATTCTTTAATATTGTTTCTTCATATGAACCGTATTCTTATAGTGTCTAATGTTATTATGTATTTTTTTTACATTTTCAAATTGATTTTTGTCTAAATAATTTCTAATAGTATTTTCTTAATGTTTTAATTTCTGCATTCTGTTATTATCCCGTGCAATACACAGGTGAAAAGTCTAGTTATAATAAAACAAACTAGGTATTTTATTTATATTGGTCTAATATTTTTTTTTAATTTCTTCATATATAATTACACAAACACAATGTCATAAAAAAACATGAAAACAAAAAATCTATCGCTAAATTAATTATCTTACAAAACTTTCCTAATTTTTAATTGTTTTTATCCTAATTTTTGATTGATTGTCAAAAAGTTTTGTAGATAATCTAAAGATAAAAAAAAAATAATAGATGACAAATTTTGTCCTCTTGATATTTTTTATCATTTAATTATTAGATCTCTAACTATTGTTATTCTAAAATCATACTAATTTTTTAAGTATTATATTATTTATTTATTAGATTAAAATAATATATTATGGTACCTACACCTCATAAAATGAATTATTATTATCCAATTAAAAAGATATGTGAGAGTGGATATACGATGTTATAGGTATGGAATTTTTTATTTGAGTGTGTATTGAATGGAAACATATGTCATGGTATATGTCTCATATTACATATCAGACCGTTAAATAGCAATATTGAATAAATTAGATAATTTAAAAATTAAATTATAATGCAACATCAAACGTGTACATAAGCGGGTAAATATTAATAATAAATTATTAATAAAACACTAATTTAACGTATCAAATACTAAATAAAAACTGCATATTTACTGATTTTGTTATGCAAATTTGATGTAAGGAAACTATTCAACATTTTATTGTTTATAACTAGAAATTTTGGAATTAGTCTTCCTGTGCAATGTACGGATGAGACTTCTTTCGGTTCCACCACTGACAATGACATTAGTGCTATATGGTGTTTTTTGATATCTTGGTATCCTGTCTTTTGGGAGACTTCTTTTGTTGTATTTAGTGAAAGTTACACTTGGTTTTCATTTTCAGCTTTTCATCTAAGATAGGTATAACTACAATATAAAATATGATATTATTTTGTTCTACAATACAAGCAAAGTACAATGCATCATGTATAAATACATACATAAGTAAAATAGGTTGTGCCAAGTGAATATATTTTTTTGAGTTTTTCTGCGTCAGCTTCATCTAATTGGCTATATTATCTTTCAATATTCTTGCGGGCTCTCTTCATAGCCTGAATTCCGCTTTCAAAATTTATTGTCAATGTGTAAGTCCCTTTTATTTTATCAATTATTCGTGATACTTTTTTTTGTTTCCATTGTCATTAAGGGGAAAAAAAGGAAACATTGATTATAACAACCTTAATTGTACCAAATCTCACTAAATTGATACTTCACTTACAAATATATAAATGATATTTAATTGTCAATAATTAGATCACTGGACTTTAATTTAATAGAATTAGGCCTCTCTACTTTAATTATCAACTATTATATCACTAAAGTTATATATAAGTATAAGAAGGTCACTTCGTTGACGCTATATTATTACCTCATCATCATCAAATTGTAGCCCCAAATAATAAGAAAAGGATTACTCTAACTGACACATTTTACTGGGGTGGAAAAATAGAAGAATGATTTAGGATTCACAAGGCAAATAACATCTATCTTGACATATAATTTTAAATAAAATTTAATTGATTGTCATGCATCCCAAAGATGGTCACGCTACCATTTCTTCATATTCTAACAATAAAATCCACTGAAATCTTCACAAATCTAAATTCTTGAATCAAATATGATACTCTAAAGTTTTCATTCAAAAGTTGAAGTTGAAGATCGGTTTTCCTGTTATCTTGTTATGAAATTTTTGTCATTTCGTTAGATTGTATAGTGGCATAAGACTTATAATTACAAGACATGGAGATCACATTGTTTAAGAAAAATTCTATCTAGACAGATGTACGTGACAAATTTTTTATTGTAAGAAAGACTTTTGGCACAATTTGATCAAAGACTT
Source organism: Nyctanthes arbor-tristis (assembly GCA_963692815.1). NCBI lineage: Eukaryota > Viridiplantae > Streptophyta > Magnoliopsida > Lamiales > Oleaceae > Nyctanthes > Nyctanthes arbor-tristis. Next base: position 83,946 of record CAVNYN010223760.1, on the reverse strand, counting down.
CCTTTTACATTACAAATTGCATTTGTAAAGATCATAATTTTTAGGGTAAATTTCACATATCGTCCCCAACATTTGCACTTAGAATCGCCTGAGTCCCTAACATTTTTTTAGCGCGATGGGTCCTCAAACTTTGGTTAAGGCTCAAATATGGTCCTCGCGGATGGAATCCATCCAAATTTGCCGTTAACCTGTCACGTGCAGTTCACGTGACTTATTGGCTGAGGGTAGTATTGAAAATTCAGATAAAAAATAGCATATTGAAATTGAAACTTACGAGACATTGTGCTCTACAACCCAATCATTCAACACTGAGAGTAGCAAAGGCAGGGCCAAGAAACATGGCAAGGGCAAGGGAAAAACTTGACACTGCTTCTCTACTTTTTTGCATCAGCCATATACTGCTTCTGTGCATTCCACCTCCATTTTGTAGCTATTACCACAACTTTTGGATGTTTTGAACTCACATTGTCATGTTTTATTTCATCTGCTAGCACATACAAACAATTTGGATGGTGGTTTGCTAGTAATCGACTAGTTATTCATGTATTTTGCACAGTAAATTTATGCGGCTGATTATATACTTTAATCTATATGGGAAGATGTAGATTTCTATCATTTTTTCTGGTTGGTGAATGGAATGAAGTGCTATTTCCTCATATATTATGTTCATGTATATTGGAGTTATTTATTTTTTTTTTGGGGTGGAGCTGCATTTTGTTTCTGTTTTTTGACAATATATGAATGTGGCTGAGTCTCTTCCTTATTTTATGTTTAAACATGTAGCTTTCTATCTTGTTTTGGAGACTTGTGAATTGGGTATGAATTATTGCTTCTTGTTGTATCTTCATGTATATCAGAAAGGCTGTTGTGCCTTGTTTATGTGTTTTGTTTCTAGACTTTGTTCTGTGCAAATGGCGTTGATGTCTTGAAGCAGGGATTTTATACTCAGTAGCTAGGTGTCACTTAGGTCCCCATTTCTTCAAAGGTTTCCCACCACATGTGTCTAACCTTTACATTGATTCTCGCTCTGGGTCTCCAACATTTCATTTTATTTTCCTGTACATCCCTAACCATAACAATTCATTAGATCTTGTCCTCAACCTATGGTGTTTTGTCATGCAATTTGTTATTTATGCTATACGACCAGTACTAGAATTTGGGAAATTTTCATACTACTGAAGGGATTCATTACAGATTACATATATGCCAATATGTTGCAACACATAGCCAAGATTTGGGGTTTATTATAGATCACACCATCTAAAAAAAATATTTTCCAAATAAAAAACAACCCTACAGCTGTGAAGATTAGCGAACGTGTGCCTTCGGGTAAGGGGATTTTTAGACATCTGTTTTGGCGAGGAAGCATATTATGCTCTGATTGTAGACAGACGTTCTGCCTTTCTAACCTTCCTATGGTGGTTTCTAATCTCAAACTCTCTGTTTCCAAAGCTTCGATTTGAGCTTGAAGGCGGTGCACCGATGCTAGTAAGCCGGGAATTACTTGCTTTGAACGCTCACACATGGGTGGATCATACCATAAGAAGTAGTGACAATTCATTCCCTGTAGAATTTACAGTCAAGTGAGGGTTTCAAGCAAGAAAATAATAACAATAGCGGAGGTAATAAGAAAGAAAAAGGGGTGAAAATTAACTTACTTCAGATTGTTCACATGCATAGAATCTTCTCCCTGGATTAGCATTTGTCTAGGAAGTTGGAAGAGGCATTCTAACTCCACACCTACAAACCCTCTCTACCTCCATTATTCATGCTGCTACTTTGGTGTGTAATATGTTGGAGCGAAAGGATTATATAGGTAGATAATTGGAGGGAAGAGTATATATTTTCTCTAAATATCCAATGCTACCCTCAGCCAATAAGTCACGTGAACTGCACATGAAAGGTTAACGGCAAATTTGGACGGATTCCATCTGCGAGGACCATATGTGAGCCTTAACCAAAGGTTGAGGACCCAGCTAGCTAAAAAAAAAGGTTAGAGACCCAGGCGACTCTAAGTGCAAAAGTTGGGGATGATATGTGAAATTTACCCTAGTTTTTATATTCTTTTACCACATCAAAGATTGGGGAATTTACCCTAGTTTTTATATTCTTTTACCACATCAAGTCTCTAAATTAGTTATTATATTCTTTTACGACATCAAGTCTCTAAATTCTTATTAAACTACTTTTGAGGTATGACATTTTCACTAGATCTTTACCCGCATCGCACGGGGTGAAAAATCTAGTTGGTCATAAAATGGGTCCTTAACTTGATTCGACATTGACATAAGTAAGAATTAAAGTCACTTGAACATAATATGACATGCATCGAATGACACACGATAAAATACCACTGCACATTCATTTATTTAAAAAATGAATGCAAAGAAGCACAAATTTTGCTATGTGTATCTGTGTGAAAACGTGATTTAAAAAATAATCAAAATTTTGTGAAGAAAATTTGAAATGGTATCATGTCACTTTGAATATTTTTCTCATCTTATTATGGTACAAAACTAAAAATAGTGAAAACAAGATAAACAAATTTATTTTTTCTTATATTATTATAACCAAAAGAGAGAATAAATTTGAAAAAAAGGTACCAAGAGTCAAGTTTGCACCCAATTATAATTGAGCGATTATAAGAGACATGAAAAGAGGACATTATTAGGTGACATTCTCACATGGCACACATTTATTGGATGATAATTATATGGCTACTTTTTCATCATCCAATACAAGTGTGCCACATAAGAATGTCACTTAATAATGTCTCTTTTTCATGTCCCTCTAGAATTTTTCATTATAATTGGCATCAATTATTATTTGTGTTGTTTTAACATGTTAGAATCCATTAAAATTTTTATCATTGAATCTATGTTCCCTCATACAGTTTCAAGACTTCACTGTAGCCTACACTTTCAAACTCTGAATGAGTTTCCAGTTAAAAAAAAAAGAGTAATCTAATTATTATGATTATAATAATGCCATTAGCTATATGCATAATGGAGACAAGGATGAAACTTGTGTCATGAAATAAAAAATAGATATTAGTTTTGGGTAATTTTCATTCTAGGTCCCCAACCTTTCAATTTTGTCCCTATTTTTTCTTTGGGCCTACTAAGTCTCCAACCTTTTATTTATTATCGTATTATGTCCCTAACGTCACTTTTCGTCCCCATCCTTTCATTTTTTACCATTAATCTATTTGAAAATGACTATTATACCCTTGATTCTTTATTTTCACTATAGGTCCCCAACCTTTTAGTTTTTATACAATTTTGTCCCCATTATTTTTTGGGCGCATAGAAACTCCAAACTTTCATTTTTTATCATGTTATATCCCCATTAACTAACACGTCCCACCTCAGGTAACACTATTGGACAAGAGCAGTGATATGCACCAATAGTATATACCAATTAGAAGTGAGATATGTCATCAAGGCATTTAACTATGCATGCTAACTTATAGAAACTTTGGCATTATCTCGTCTATTTTTCAAGAAAACCCACCTGATCAATGAAACAAAATATGATTTTTGTTCACATTTTCAAAACAGCATCCAACCATATTATATGAGAATCAAGTCATTCTAGCCTAAAAGAGAAAAGCCAAATATTTTACTTAATTTACAAGGTAATGTAAATATTACAAGAGATGTAGTGAGCCCATCTAGCCATCTATTTACATCTGTTACAAAATGACATGCAAAACGAATGAGCATCCAAAGCTAATAATTGTATGCCAATGAGGTGGCTCATACTAAGTATTACAAAATGGCTTTGTCTTCAAAAGATGCAGGCTGTGATTCAAAAGTTATCCAAAATCTTTACTTGCTACCTGATGAGAGAACTCATTTGAAACTATATGAGCTAATATGCTCAGTGAATGGAGAATTTGAAAATAACTATGATTTCTCAGTTATACAAATATACTGAAATAATATGACCAAATCATTATTAGTTGATGGTAACAACGTAGAAAAGCAATCTAAAACATTACAAATGGAAAATATGAGCTTAAGTCAATATCATATCATCCTCAGAGATCAAATCTGAAATCTCAAAACTCAACAATATCAAATGAAATCAAACCAATAGTACCCTTGAAGCTAATTGGAATCTGTATATGCGTGCGCGTAATATCACACTTCCGACCCCATGCCTATGGCCCACTCCATAAATGGTAGCCCCAAACACAGGCCAATGGCCCACTCCGTGAACGGTGGCTCCAAACACAGGCCAACAGCACACTCCAAGAGTAGAGCATTTCTCAATATATCAAATAACTGGGTACTAGATAGAAAGATTCCAAAATATCTCACAATTCTCAATTTTGTTTCAAATGTAACACTTTAATATCATTTAAACTCAAGTTCATACAAGAAGTTCATAGAAATCACATAACTTAAGCAAAAGCTTTCGTCAAACTCACATAACGTAATAGCATAATAATCTTTCTTTTTTTTTTTTTTGAAGAGTAAAAAGCTTTTCCAGTCACAAAACTCTTAGCGCGAGCGATCTAGCTCGGCTTGTAGGTAGCTCCTACCTCCTCGCTACCTCCTGTTAGACATGAAATGATCTATTTTAGATGCTACATAAGTGAAGTAATCCAAGACAAGTTCTATATGAAGAACAAGATAGCTCTAATCCTCTTATATGTTTAAGTTTTGCTTAATGCATACCTATGTTTCATACTAGTTCCCGCTCTTAATCTAATTCATCTTTGCATGACTTCTTCCAAGATGACCTGATATTTTCAGTCAAACGAGGTAGAAGTAGTCATGGTGATGCAAAACCATTTCTGTTGGCTAACTCACTACACAATTCCATGTCAACATCTAGTCATTTCATTTTCTGCTTTCCTAAAACTGAGTTACAACTTATATTTTCCAATGGCATCACTTTATCATCCTTCAATAGTTCTTAGGATCTGATTTCCTTTCTTGTTTGTTTGCCCTTAAAACAAACTCAAAAATTAACTGTAAAACAACTCACTAGTAGCCAATTTCAAAGGGAAAAGGAAATTGTAACCAATCTTCAGCTTGGTTCTCTGCCCCTGTGCTAATATTCCATCCTCTTTCAGATTTTTATATCTCCTTTGTCACACTTTTGCTGCTGGACTTGAAGGAAAATCAGATTACTATAGCTCCTTTGTTACCTCTCATACCTTGAAGACTATATCTCATCTTCTTGCTTTAATTACTTCCCTTCTTGCCAATTTCTAAGTTCACTAGTTAGTTATTGTTGATAGGAACTCAAACCTTATACAAGAACATCATTACCTTGTGCAATAACTCAAGCTTGAAGAAATAAAAGGTTTGCTTCTGCTGCTGCGTTGTTCCTTCCTTTCTTTCCACCTATTTATGGTTCTACTGCTATCTCTGTTGCCAATCTTCTCTCCAGCTTTTTAAGTTCTACCTCACCTCTCTATTTCCTTTACGCGTGAAGCCTTGAGGAATCATTAGGTGTGAACAAAAGAAAGTCTAAAATTATCTTAAAATGGGCCACTTCTCTACCTTTTTCCTGAAGACCAGTGAGCACCGACTGACCAACTTGACTAATTCATTTTCATACGCTGATTTTATTTCAATTTCTCACTTGAACTTGAGAATTAGGTTGATGGACTTGTCCCGGTTTGTGCCCCTTGTCCAGTTGTACGTCCTCTCAGTTTCTCTGTAACATCTAGAAAATTTTTACAAATTAACGTAAGCAACATAATTACTGTTTTAGAAGAATTACTCGAATATTATTGTAAGATTTCTTGAAAATTAAAATATTGTTATTCAATTGACACTAAATAAAAACTTTAGTTCCTAATTGACATAAACTAAAGAGCAGTGACTTAATTGAAAGATAATGAAAAGTGAAAGGACTTCCTAGACAATTTCCCACCAAGTGTACGGTATATGTCGCACCACGTGTCACAATTTGCTTGGTGGAACTCATAATTTATTAAAAACAACTTAATCATAATTATTACATATAAGCCAATTGAGTCTTCAAACCTTCCAAGCTCTCCCAACACCCTAAAACTCTCATCTCTTCCACCAAATTCGTCCAAAGCCATTGGAGCGAGGCAATCACCCCTAAAAACCCATCATAATACATATTTGTCTTTTGAAAAAGGTTTCTTGCCATATATAGAAGAATTATAACTTGAAAAATAGATTTAAATGAGAAATTTCAAGACTTTAATGACATTTTTTCACTTGGGATTATTCGAGGAACCATTGAGGTGAGTGACACGTGCTTTGGCTCCCCTATTTTCGAAACTCGTGCCTTCTTTAATTCTCTCTGACATTTGATAATACGTAATTGCTTCTTATGCTTATATTGTATTACTTTCACATTTGATATCTCAGTGTGCACACTTGTTATTGGATAAACTATTGTTATTGCTCTAGGGTCTCACTAGTGGCGCTATCCACCTGTGTTTGAATTGTATTTGTATTGCTTTGTGGTACTATGGCTTTGCTATATGGTTTTGGCCATTTGTACAATTGTAACATATGGCTTCTAGTAGAGGCTAAACTAGTGATGTGCCTGAGATTTATATCTCTGTCATCTGTTGATCTCCCTTGCATTGTTTGCGTAGGCCAATGCATGTTGTTATTCACTGAGTATTCTGTTCTCACCCCCTATCTTCTACAATCCTGTAGGTATTAAATTAAAGCTATGTGGCTGGATCGTCCCACAGATGGAGGAGATACATGTATGTGATCGAGACTTTGGTGTATGGCCGATGTTGTGGGTAGCCCACAGAACATTTAATTATCAGAGTGCGCAGCAAAAGTGGCACAATATTTTTGAATTGTATTTGTAAGATCTCGCCCTCGATTTTTGAATAGATATATATATATATAAATGCTTCCGCTATTGTTGAAAATTAGGGGCGTGACATTCTCCCTCAATTACTTCTTTTTATTCTTCTTGGCTGCTCCTCAACGTTTCTCTACTGCCTATATTTTCTTTTCTTCTTCTGAAGCTGCTTTCTTCTTAATTTTTATGAGTGCCTTTACTGCTAAGAAAGCTTTGCTGGAGGTCTAAAGTGTGAACATGCGTGAGTAAAGTCTTAATTGTGACGCCCTCAATTTTCCAACTGAAACGCTACCAAAAATACCAATTTTCCTTACGTATATTTAAGTAACATATGTAGGTAGAAAATATATATCCACATTTTTTTAACCTACCCTCAACATTCTAAGTGGAAAAGCTCTTGACCAAATAATTATTTTATAACAAGAAAACTGTTGTGATATGGAAAAAGAAAGAATTTGTTTAAAGCCTAAAGTGTTTAGCCGAAACTAGAACTACGGAGTTTTTCTTAAATCATGGAAAATAAATTATTTAATGTTGTGCCCGCATCTCATCCGACCAGCGCTAACTCTTCAAACTGAAATATTATAAAAAGTGGGGTGAGTAAAACATGGTTACACTCAGTGAGGTATACAACAACACCATATCAAAACTAAATGTAAAATCATGATCATGAATATCATACTCAAAATTTCCATGTAACATTAACACATTTGAAATTGTCATGTGGCTTCCCAGGGTTCCTTTTACCTAGACCTATTTACAGTCCCTGACGGTTTATTATTATGAGCGCTAAAATTTTACTTGCACTGTGGCTTCCCAAGGGTTCCTTTTTACAACTCCGAACCTATTTACGGTTTGGCAAGTATAGTTATATATGTACAGGCAATCCATGCATAACCACAAAGCACATAAATTAATGACATGGCATTAAATTAAACCACATTACATAGAATTCCCCACCTGAAAAGTTTTGAAAAATTCATTGAAAAATTGAGTAGATGTGTGAAGCTTTTTCAACTTTAAAAATTCATTGCAACCTCATTTAGCAAAAGAAATTATAATAAATGTTTTAGAATACTTGAATTAATGTCTTGATGCATGTTATGGACTTTTAGGGTTTAATTAAACTTCATGAAAATATTTTCATAAGTGAATTAATCAATTAGTGAAATTCAAGAGATTGAATTGTTACTAATCAAAGTTATAAGGACTAGTTTATAAATTCTGACAATTTATCAGGACTTGATTTGAGAAATTCCTAATGAATTGGGGGTTAAATTAAATATGCTGAAAGCTGTTTGGTTTAGTAATGAGTTTCAGAAAGTTGGTTGACCAACAAATATACATAGGAGAATATAGGGACTAACTTATATAATATCTATACTGACTATTCAAATATTTAAGTTTGTCAAATTTACAAAACTGGTCCTGGTAGACAACGACCATGGCAGTGACGAAGGAGGTGTTTGGAAGCTTTATAATTCAACTTTTCTTGGGTAAATCTTTGAGATATTCATATAAAAACATTCACCACAACGAGGGCAACCCAACTGTACCCTCGAAATCATGAACGGTGACACTCCGTGTCAGAAGCCCGGAGCGAAAGTTGATTTTTTCCAGTGAACCAGTGGGTTTCCGCCTAAGAAAACTATATTTCTGTGTTTTATGTGATGAGGTAAAGCTATTAGTCTGTGTATGGTGAATCAAAAACAAGATTTGTGAAACGGTTCTCCCGAGCCTATACAAACCGAACGTGAACTATAGAAATATATGCATGTCATGTATATCTTTTCTTTCCTTCTACGTTTTAGGGCGATGTTTGTGCATGTAGACATATATATATGTTCCTATACCTTATAACTAAGTAATCTGCCATGCGTGTATGTTTAACATAATAAAACAAGAAATAAGAATTACATATTTTTCATGTAAAGAGGGTAACTGAAAAGGGACGTACCGTGGAGAATGAAACAGGTAACTGGTAGAATGGAATTTAGGTCAAGGAATTTTATCTTATATATATATATATATATATATATCTGATGAATTAGTTGAACGAGTGGGTTAAATAGAATTGTTTATGGGCTAGACTTTAGATATTGAGGAGTTACAGTTCACTTCAAAGAATATACTTGGGCTTAGATAATTAATTAGAAAACTCAATGTTTATTATTATTTACTTTTCGTCAAAATAAGTTGATTTAAGTTTTTTGTTTTTTGTTTTTGTTTTTTTGAATTAACTTTAATTTAGAGTTTGACGTAATTTTGAATTTGAAATTTGCGCTTGAATAAATTAAATAATTTGGTATCCACCATTTATTTAAATTAGTCAGGCGAGTGTGCAAAAGAAACGTAAATATTAAAATAGTTCGGGTAGTTGCAACGACATCATTTATTTATAAAAATTCTTGGTCGCTACAACCACCCCCACTTAAATTAAATTTTGTTCTCGAAATTAAACTTACTTGTTCTATAAAATCCGAGTATTTGTCAATTATGTCACTCTGTCGTTCCAATGTCACCTCTTCATGACCATGCCTATTCCATTGGACCTTCACCAGAGGGATCTATTTAGTTCGCAAGGTATGCACTTTCCTGTCTAGTATAGCCATGGGCTTTTCCTCATTAGACATATCTTTCTTGACATCCAAGCTGGTGTAGTTGACTATGTGACTAGGATTATACACATATTTCCTCAACATAGAAACATGGAATACATTATACACTACTGATATTTTGGGCGGCAAAGCTAGTCTGTAGGCTACATCACCAACCTTGTCAAGTATCTCAAGGGGTGTAATAAATCTCGGTTTCAGTTTGCCTTTCTTCCCAAATCTCACCACATCTTTCATTGGCGCTATCTTCAGAAAGACCTTTTCAACAACTTCAAAGTGTAAATCCTTTCTCGTCTTATCAGCATACGATTTTTGTCTCGATTGAGCTTGTCTAATCATCTCCTTAATTTTCTTGACATTTTTTACTGTCTCCTTGATTAATACGGGACCCAAAATTTTATTTTCTCCAACTTCTTCCCAATGCACATGTGATCTACACTTTCTCCCGTAGAGAGCCTCATAGGGTGCCATACCAATGGTTGACTGGTAGCTGCTATTGCATCCAAGTTCAACCAACGGCAAATGCTTTTCCCAGTCTCCACCAAGGTCTACTACACATGCCCTTAACATATCTTCCAAAATTTGATTGGTACGTTTTGATTAATCATCTGTTTGTGGATGATAGGTTGTACTAAACTTCAGTTCATTCCCAGAGCTTTCCGTAAGCTTCTCCAGAATTTAGATGTAAATTGGCTATCTCTATCTGATACTATTGAAATTGGTACCCTATGCAATCTCACAATCTCCCGTGCATACAACCGAACAAATTGTTCCAAGCTAAAGGTCATCTTAACAGGTAGAAAATAGGTGGAGTTCGTCAAATGATCCATGATCACCCAAATTACTTGATGACTCCTAGGTGATTTAGAAAGTCCAACTACAAAATCTATGGCTATGGGCTCCCACTTCTACTCCGGGATTTCCAATAGATTCAGTAGTCTTGATGGGCGTTGATGTTCGGCTTTGACCTGCTAACAAGTCATACACCTCTCAACGAACAAACCAATTGATCTCTTTATATTTCTCCACCAATACATCTTTCGCAAGTCATGATACATTTTGGTACCACCTGGAGGTGTAGTATATGGTGTATGGTGAGCCTCTTCAAGAATCTCTCTTCTCAACTCCTCATCTTTAGGTACACAAAGTCTTTCCTCACACATGAGAGTACCATCTGATGAAATTTCATTGCCTTTAGTGCTTCAAGTATGAACACGGGCTCTCATCCTATATAGGAATTTATTTGTGTCTTTTTTCTGTGCTTCCTTTATCTTGTCCCTGATAGACAGTTGGACTATGAATGCTAGTAATACTGCTGCAGTATGATGAGTAGTGACAATCTCAATCTTTATTTTGGTAAATTCCTAAGCCAGCTGCTCCTGGCTAGTAAGTGTAGCTAATTGTCCTTTCCCTTTTCCGTTAAGCGTATCAACAATCACGTTAGCCTTGTCAAGATGATAGTGGATAGTACAATCATAGTCTTTGACTTGTTCCAACTACCTTCTATGTCTTATATTTAATTCTTTCTGTGTGAAGAAATATTTGAGACTTTTATGATCTGTGTAAATCTAACACTTGCCACCATATAAATAATGCTGTCACATTTTTAAAGCGTGAACTACTGCTGCTAGCTCTAAATCATGAATAGGATAGTTCAGCTCATGAGCTGCAATTGACTAGAGGCATAAGCTATCACCTTGCCACGCTGCATCAATACACATCCCAGACCTTGTTTCGAGGTGTCACTATAGATCGTGAACCCTTCGGAACCCTCTGCGATGGTCAACACTGGTGTACATATTAGCTTTTCCTTTAACTTCTAGAAGCTCTCTTCACATTTTTCTGTTCATTGAAACTTTACATCCTTCATTGTTAGTTGAGTCAAAGGGCCCACTATCTTAGAAAACCCTTCGATAAATCTTCTGTAGTAGCCGGCCAATCCCAAGAAGCTGTGAATCTCATTCACATTTGTCGGCAATTTGTTACAACCTCAACCTTGGCTGGATCAACCTCGATTCCTTGAGCGGTCACCACATGAACAAGGAAAGCAATTCCATCTAGCCGGATTTCATACTTTTTGAATTTGACAAAAATTCTTTTCTGACGAAGTGTCCCCAATACCATACTAAGGTACTCCTCAAGCTTTTCCTTGCTTCTTGAATAGACCAAGATGTCGTCAATAAGTACTATAATGAACTGGTCCAAGTAAGGATGGAACATCATGTTTATCAAATCTATAAATACGGCTGGTGTATTTTTCAGCCCAAATGGCATCACAGTGAACTCGTAGTGTCCATAATGAGTTCTGAATGCAGTCTTTGGTATATCACTCTCTTTGATTTTCAACTGATGGTAGCTTGACCTCAAGTCAATCTCGGAAAATACCCTGGCTCCCCTCAACTGATCAAACAAATCTTCTATTCTAGGTAAAGGGTATTTATTCTTCATCATGATGCGGTTTAGCTCTCAGTAGTCAATGCACATCCTCATTGATCCATCATTCTTCTTTACAAATAGTATAGGAACTCCCCACGGTAATACATTTGGTCAGATAAACCCCTTATCCAACAGCTCTGGTAGCTGTAGTTTAAGCTCTTGAAGTTCTTTTGGCGCTATATGATAAGGTGCCTTGGATATCGGCACTACTCTTGGTACCAAGTCAATAGAGAATTTTACCCGTCTGTCGGGGGGACACCAGGTAAGTCCTTTGGAAATACATCAATAAAATCCCGTATCACTGATATGTCGGCTGCAGTGATTTTAGATGACTGCGTACCTGTGATGCTAATCAGATACCTTTGGCAAGTACCCTTTCTTCGTATTTTCTATGCTTTCATTATTGACACAATAAGGGGTATAGCCTTAATCTTCGTCCCGTAGAAAGAGAATTCACATTATCCAGGTTTTCGAGATAGTACCTCTCTCTCTCATGACACCTAGTGGTCGCATGATTACGACTAAGCCAGTCTATCCCCAAAATTATGTCGAAGTCCTTCATGTTTATTCTGCGTAGGTCTGCTTTTAAGTTCTCTCCATCAATTACGAGATTCACATCCTTAGATAGTTGTTTTGTGCTAATAGTTTCTCTTGAAAGAACACTAACCTTTAAGGCCTTATCTACTTTATGACATGCATGACCGGTCTTAGCGTGGAAGCTAGCAGATATAAAGGAGTTAAGGAGTTCGTGGCACCAAAATCAAACAAAACTAAAGCAGGTATATCTAAAACTGATAAAATACCTGTCATCACATCTAGCTCATCCTCTGCCTCTTTTTGAGTTAGAGTATAGACTTTGGTCTTTCCTTTCCGATCTTGCCCTTTGCTTGGTGTTCCAGACACCTTTTCCTTATAATTACGACACTCTCCAGCAACATGTCCCGGTACGCTCTTCCGATCTTAGCAAAATTCCTTTAACACACACTTGGCAGACTGGAGTTTGTTTCCTGAGGCACCAGTTTGGGCCTTTAACTCAGACTTCTCGTTATTCCTCCTCTTCTTATACTGGTATTTCTATTTTCCTTGTCTGAATTGTTGTCAAATACGATGATATGTCCTGTACACACTCAAATACCTGGACATATGTGGTAAGCCCATGACCAGCCAAAATACTCCCAATCTCTAGGTGTAAACCTCGCTGGAACCTTCTTGCTTTCTTGAGCTCAGAGTCCACTAGGTGAGTAGCATATCGGGACAATTGGTTGAACATCTTCTCGTACTCAACCACTGACATACTTTCCTATTTGAGTTCCAGGAACTCTACTTCTTTCTGATCCCTTGTGGACAGTGGGAAGCATTTATGTAAGAATACTTCCTGAAAACCTGCCCATGTCATCTCACGTCGCTGTTTTTCCGTCCTAGTTGGCTGATATGAGTCCCACCAGAATCCTACGTCTTCACTCAGCATGAACATTGTGCAGGATACTTTCTGTGAGTCTAAGCACTCCACATGTTCAAATATTCACCTGAGGGCCCTAAGCCATTCTTCTGCAGCCAGGGGTCCTGCTCAGCCTTTAAAAGTGGGTAGCTTAAATTGACGGAAAAGCTCCACCACTTGGCTAGGACTAGTGGTGTTTGTTTGGCCAGTTGCAGCGTTTTGGGGTGCAGCTGGAGCTTGCTGTTGTTAGGTCAGCCCAGTGAGGGCGTTTACTAGGTTTCGTAGCAGATCGTTTCCAGCATCGCCGGTAGACGGTTGTGTTCCACTGGCACCAGCCGGGCGCCTATTAGCAGAGGTCTTTGGTTGGCGTGCTGCTGGCATTTTCCTGATTACCCAAAATGAAATACTCAAAATCTTGTTTAAATTATACATTGCATAAATTCCATCCACCAAGAATTCATTCACAACAACACTTAAAAACCAACAATGAACACGAGGAGGAGATTGCTAATTATTAAACTTTTATTTTCACCCAAATCTTTGCAGTCAACAAGGTTTTCCAATCCAAAAAAAGTCATCTCAAGCTAAAGCTAAAATAATCGAAATCCTACATCTAAAAAAGAATGAAATAACAAATCCTACTCCTGAAATGCTTCATATCGAATAAGCTACCATGTACTTTGCTTAATCATCGTCACTAATGAGTATTACATCAGTCTCATCGTCATCACTAACGACTATAACTTTCTACACTTTATCGTCGCCAACAATCATGATGTCATCCTCAACGTTATTAGCGTCATCTGGATCATTGTTATCACCCAGGTCATCATCACTTTTGTGATACCCGTCATGGTTGTTCTGCTCTACCTGCAATATATCTGGGCCTTGCTGAACAGCTCCATGATAATTTACCCCCTCGGTTCCTACAAGTTTGCTTAGTACGAGCCATCTGCCATACTAGTTATGAAATAAGTCCAATAAGTTTCCTTGGTTACCACCCAGTTTAGTCTAATTTCGAGGACTAAGTTGGTATTTTGTTAAGTAAATATTATGCTTCACACCCTAACCTTAAAATATACAAGATAATAAATCATATAAGTTTTAATACTAAAAACTGGACAATAGATAATTTTTCTTTTCATGGCCATATAATATATCGCATGTAAATTTCAGATGCAGCAATAACAAAATATTTACGTATATAGAATATAAAACTTTAAAATTTTTTTACTAAATAAAATTTTTAAGTCACCTTTTCATAGTGGGTGAGAGCAGGGCAATAGACTTAGTATGGTAATTGCTCTAGACTTAAAAATTTTATTTTCCAAAATCAAGAGTTTTTTTCCCAAGTCCACAGAAAGGTAGATCTGAGCTCTGATAGCAACCTCTAACGCCCCAATTTTCCAACTGAAACGCTACCAAAAGTACCAATTTTCCTTACGCATATTTAAGTAACATGTGTAGGTAGAAAATATATATCCACATTTTTAAACCAACCCTCAGCATTCTAATTGGAAAAGCTCTTGACCAAATAATTACTCCATAATAAGAAAACTGTCGGGACATAGAAAAAGAAAGAATTTGTTTAAAGCATGAAGTGTTTAGCCAAAACTAGAACTACGGAGTTTTTCTTAAATCGTGGAAAATAAATCATTTAATGTTGTGCCCGCATCTCATCCTGCCAACGCCAACTCCTCAATCTGAAATATTCTAAAAAGTGGGTTGAATAAAACATGGTTACACTGAGTTAGGTATGCAACAACACCATATCAAAACTAAATGTAAAATCATGATCATGAATATCATACCCAAAATTTCCACGTAACATTAATACATTTGCAACTGTCATGTGGCTTTCCAGGGTTCTTTTTTACAACCTTGGACCTATTTACGGTCCCTGACAGTTTATTATTAAGAGCGCTAAAATTTTACTTGCATTGTGCCTTCCCAAGGTTTTCTTTTTACAACCCCCAACCTATTTACGGTCCCGGCAAGTATAATCATATATGTACAGGCAATCTATGCATAACCACAAAGAACATAAAGTAATGACATGGTATTAAATTAAATCACAATGCATAGAATTCCCCACCTGAAAAGTCTTGAAAAATTGAGTGGATGTGAAGCTTTTTGAACTTTAAATATTCACTGCACCTTCATCGAGCAAAAGAAATTATAATAAATGTTTTAGAATACTTGAATTAATGTCTTGGTGCATATAATGGACTATAATGGTTTAATTAAACTTCATGAAAATATCTTGATAAGTGAATTAATCAATTAGTAAAATTCAAGAGATTAAATTGTTACTAACCAAAGCTATAAGGACTAGTTTATAAATTTTGATAAGTTATTACGACTTCATTTGACAAAATTCCTAATGAATTGGGGGTTAAATTAAATATTCTAAAAGCTGTTGGGTTTAATAATGAGTTTCAGAAAGTTGGTTGACCAACAAATACACATAGGAAAATATAGAGACTAACTTATATAATATCTATACTTAAGGACTAACTATTCAAATATTTAAGTTTGTCAAATTTACAAAACTGGTCCCTGGTAGACAGTGACCATGGCAGTGACGGAGGAGGTGTTTGGAAGCTTTATAATTCAACTTTTCTTGGGTAAATCTTTGAGATATTCATATAAAAACGTTTACCACATCAAGGGCAACCCAACTGTATCCTCGAAATCATGAATGGTGACACTTTGTGTCGGAAGCCTGAAAAGAAAGTTGATATTTTCCGGTGAACCAGTGGGTTTCCGGCCAAGAAGACTATATTCCTGTGCTTTAAGTGATGAGTCAAAGCTATTGGTTTATGTATGGTGAATCAAAAACAAGATTTGTGAAACGGGTCTCCCGAGCCTATACAAACCAAACGTGATCTATAGAAATATATGCATGCCATGTATATCTTTTCTTTCCCTCTACGTTTTAGGGTGATGTTTGTTCATGTAGACACACACACATATATATATTCATATGCCTAATACCTAAGTAATCTGCCATGCGTGTATGTTTAACATAATAAAACAAGAAATAAGAATTACATATTTTTCATGTAAAAGGGTATTTGTAAAAGGACGAACCATGAAGAATGAAACAGGCAGCTGGGAGAATGGAAATTAGGTCAAGGAATTTTATCTTATATATATGTATATCTGATGAATTAGGGTTGAATGAGTGGATTGAATAGAATTGTTTATGAGCTAGGGTTTCGATATTGAATAGTTAAAGTTTACTTCAAAGAATATACTTGGGCTTAGATAATTAATTAGAATACTCAATGTTTATCATTATTTACTTTTCGTCAAAATAAGTTGATTTAAGATTTTTTTTTTGGTTTTTTTGAATAAACTTTAATTTAGAGTTTGACGTAATTTTGAATTCGAAATTTGCGCTTGAATAAATTAAGTAATTTGGTATCTACCATCTATTTAAATTAGCCAGATGAGTGTGCAAGAGAAACGTAAATGTTAAAATAGTTCGGGTAGTTGTAGCGACGTCATGCACTATAAAAATTTATTTATAAAAATTCTTGGTTTCTACATTAATTCAAGCCCTGTGCTTTCTCATCCTTAGAAGCTCCACTGCTTGACTTTTGTCCTTGGCTGACTTCTTTTGTCACGCCCTCAATTTTTTTACAATATTTTCGAATATCTTATATTGATTAACAAATTCTATAGCGGAAGCTTTAATATGAATAGAGGGGACGGGACGTACAAAGCGAACAAAATGGTTTTTGTCTTGATAAAGCTAATTACTTAAATTAACAAGTTGTTATATTTTAAAGAATCCTTAAAACTTAGTTTTTCAATAAAATGCAAAGAACACCACAGGTTGTGATAGAAATATTTCATTGCTTACCAAAACATGCCAAATCATTAGAAAGATTTTATTTTGAAATGTAAGTTTCAAACAATTACAAGGACTACTCATGTAAGGCGTAAAAATATATATTATAAAGAAGTAAGCATATTTATTAATACAAAAGATATTAAATTCATAGTTGCTTCTGTACTCGCTTCAAAGATAGGTTTCCACTGCACGCACAACTCTACTCCCGTTCGCGAGCATGTTCCAACGTCTGACTTGCCTTGCTTTTCAAATGTCATAACTTCAATCATCTACAAAAATTGTAGTAAAGGAGGAGTAAGTACGAAATACTCAGTGAATAACAAAACCCTTTGATTCACCATTCAATTGAAAGATTTATTTCCAAGAAGATCAATGAATGCACAAAGCTTTTCAACACATAAGAGGGCCCTATTACTAGTTAAACTACTACCCATGGTGCGTGCAAGATTTATATCAATTCAATCAATCATGGTCATATACAATTAAGTGGATCTACAATTAACCCCAGTTGACCCTTACTGAAGTTCCAATTTAAAGCAAACACCACACTAATCTTCCATGCCGCGGGATCATTGAATAGGTCATAGTGTGGGAAATAATTCAAAGCAATTCAATACAAAATTGGTAGAGCAACTAGTGATTCAAATGCAATAAATCAATCTTTCTTTTCAATACATCAAATCCAATTTTGTCTCATAGAATACTTCAATTAAAACCATGCTTATCGTATCAAAACATCATAAATGCAAAAAGGAAATCAAAGCATTAGTTACTTACCTCTTTAACTTGATTTTTCTAAAAATTCTTTGAATTATTGATAGATGCCCTCAAAACCTTCATATTCCTTGATCAAAGTGATGTTTCAAGTTGGTTTCCTTATATATATATATATATGAAGACGGGCTCTTCCAAATAGAACTAAGTCTTTGATAGGTTTTAAGAGTTGTTTTTCTCTTCTTACTATTTTTGGACGAATTTTCTCTTTATGGATGCCTTGAGTTTCACCCAAGAAGCAAGACATTTAGCTTTTGATGTGGAGAGGGAGAGAGGGGAAGAGATGTTGGGATTCATTGGGAAAAATTCTTCCGTTGTCCCTATTTATAGTTATCAGAAAATATCCAAATTTAGTTGTTTTCAACTAATCTTTAAAATCTGCTAATCATACACGACACGTGGTACGTTGTGCACCATACAGTTGGTGGAGAATTGCTTGAGTAGTCTTTATACTTTGGGTTATCTTATGATTAAGTCATAACGTTTTGATTCTCGTTACTTGAACCCTTTCACTTACTAGGGTTTTACAATTAGGTTATTTACTTCCAAAATATTAACTAATAACCATATTCTTTAGATCTAGGCTTCCTTAAGTCCCAATTCTTTGAATTCTTATGACATTTCAAGCGGTTATTTGATCATTGTCAAAATAACGTTTACATTATTAATAGCAAACTCATGTGGTTATACAATCATTATCAATATATTCTCAATAACTACATTCTAATTCCAATTCATTGTCCAAGTATCAATCATGTTGTCAATAATCATATTCTAGTTATTGACATTTATGTGCATAACATTCTTGCAATACTTCAAATACGATTACATTGTCACGTTTCAATTTTTATTTAATTGAGTGGCAACTCTCAACTTTGCAATCTGATACAATTATCTTGTCACATTCTTTTCCTTGATATTCATTTTTACCATTGATGCAATTCAATTCGATCACTTTGCAAACAACTCTTTCAAAATGACGATTATATTGCATAATTTGTTTATAAGATTTTTACGGGATGTTATAATCTATCCCTCTTAAATGAATTTCGTCCTCGCGATTCGCTAAGCGTTATGGGAATAACTATTCTTTTCAAAAGCATAATGCACAACTGGATCGTAAATATATATTTAGATTTTAATCAAAATATATTGGAGTGTAATTAACAAAGTTCGATTTGAGTGAAAATAGCCAAAAGAAACCCTTTATAATAGTTATAAGGATTAATCATGTGAAACATTTAGAGTTCAAGGCTTAAAAGTGCATGAAATAGATCTTTAAGATCAATCTAGAACAAATCAGAAAGTTCATGGACTTGAACACAATTTTTCAAAAAGTCTAGAGCACCATGCGGCAGCATGCTTCATTCTTACAGTTGTATCGAAATAACCGACTATAAAAAATATTTGTTGCTTGTGGATAGGCCGCGGAAAGCATTCTGCGGTCGCCCGCGGGTGCCATACGGCTGCATACATACGGCCGCATAGTGGCCACTGTGCGGCCGTATAGTTTGAACTTTTTTTTTTTCTTTCCTTGCAATTTTCCAGCTTTCAATGCAATTGTTGAACCTTTAATAGCCAATTTTATACAATAATGGAATTACCAAGATCATATTTAATTTATTATCAATTAAAATAAATAATTTCAATACCTATAAGTGCACGGATCCTTCCAAATAGAAGTGATACATGTATGTGAGGCCGTAGGGCATGCTCTGATACCATTCTTGTCACGCCCCCAATTTTTTTACAGTATTTTCGAATATCTTATATTGATTAACAAATTCCATAGTGGAAGCTTTGCGGAGACGGGACGTACAAAGCGAACAAAATGGTTTTTGTCTTGATAAAACTAATTACTTAAATTAACAAGTTGTTATATTTTAAAGAATCCTTAAAACTTAGTTTTTCAATAAAATACAAAGAACACCACATGTTGTGTTAATAGAAATATTTCATTGCTTACCAAAACATGCCAAATCATTAGAAAGATTTTATTTTGAAATGTAAGTTTCAAACCATTACAAGGACTACCCATGTTAGGCGTAAAAATATGTATTATAGAGATATGAACATATTTATTAATACAAAGTATAAAGATTTCTCGGGCAATAACGTGTGAACCACATTAAGTCAAATCACCCAACGTGTGTACGGCGAGGGATTGTGCCAGGTGTCACGATGTGATTGGCGGAACTCAAAAGTTTATTAAAAACAACTAAATCCTAACTATTATATAAAAGGCTTAAGGGTCCTCAAACTTTCCAAACCCCCAAACCATCCATTTTTTCTCCTAAAATCCCAAAATTCGTCCATGCCTATGTTAAGGTGGAAAAATACCCTAAACACCTATCAGACACCTAGTTTTATACTTGTAAAAGGCTCTTAACCATATATGGTTAGATTCTAAATTAAAAAATAGCTTTAAATGAGGAATATTAAAGCTTTAATGACATTTTTCCACTTGGGATTATTTGAGGATTTTTTGAGGTGAGTAACGCATGTCTTTGGCTCTATCCTTTCCCATCTCTTGGCTCTCTCTTTCGCTCAATGTCTCTCTCTCTCTCTTGGAACCCGTTCCTTCCTTTAGTTATATTTGGCCTTTGATGATTGTTGGTGGACCACCACTTTGGATAAATCATTGTTGCTTGCTCTTGAGCCTCACTAGTGGCGCTGTCTACCTGTTTTGTATTGTATTTATATTGCTTTGTGACATTATGACCTTGCTATGTGGTCTTGGTCATTTTGTATAATTGTATCATATATTTTACAGGTAAAGGCTAAACTAGTGATTTGCCCGAGCTTTGTATCATTGTCAATTTGTAACCCTTCTTGCATTGTTTTGCGTGGGCCAATACACGTTGTTATTCACTGGGTACTTTGTATTTATCCCCCCTCTTCTACAATCCTGTAGGTATTAAATTTAGAGCTTTATGGCAGGATCATCCCAAAGGTGGAGAAGATACATGTATGTAATCGAGATTTCGGTACGTAGCCGAGATTTCATTGTGTGCAGCCTACAATACACTTAATTATTAGAGTGCGCAGCGAAAGCGCCTCAATACTTTTGAATTGTATTTGTAAAGTCTTGCCCTTGATTTCAAATCGAGACATATAGTTAAATGCTTCCGCTACCGACACTTCGAGATAATATGGTAATGTGGCAAGATAATTGTATCGGATTGCAAAGTTGAGAGTTGCCACTCAATTAAATAAAAATTGAAACGTGACAATATAATTGAATTTGAAATATTGCAAGAATGTTATGCGTATAAATGTTAAGAACTAGAATATGATTATTGACAACATGATTGATGCTTGGACAATGAATTGGAATTAGAATGTGGTTATTGAGAATGTATTGATAATGATTGCATAACCACATGAGTTTGCTATCGATAATGTAAACGTTATTTTGACAATGATCGAATAACCGCTTGAAATGTCACACGAATTCAAAGAATTGGGACTCAAGGAAGCCAAGAGGTAAGGAATGTGGTTATTAGTTAACATTTTGGAAGTTGATAACCTAATTGTAAAACCCTAGTAAGTGAAAGGGCTCAAGTAATGAGAATCAAAACGTTATGACTTAATCATAAGATAACTGAAAGTATAAGGACTAAGTGTACGGTGCCACAACGCACTACGTGTTTCATATTGATTGGCGGATTTCAAAGATTAATTGAAAACAACTAAATCCTGATATTTTCTAATAACTATAAATAGGGAGCAATGGAAGAATTTTTCCCAATAAATACCAACATCCCTTCCACTCTCCCTCTCCACATCAAAAGCTAATTGTCTTACTTCTTGGGTGAAACTCAGGGCATTCATAAAGAGAAAATTCGTCCAAAAATAGTAAGAAGAGAAAAACAACTCTTAAAACCTATTAAAGACTTATTTTTACATTTGGAAGAGACCCATCTTCATATATATAAGGAAACCAACTTGAAACATCACTTTGATCAAGGAATATGAAGGTGTTGAGGGCATTTGTCAACAATTCAAAGAATCTTTGGAAAAATCAAGTTAAAGAGGTAAGTTACTAATGCTCTGATTCCTCTTTTGCATTTATGATGTTTTGATACAATAAGCATGGTTTTAATTGAAGTATTCCATGAGACAAACATGGATTTGACACATTGAAAAGAAAGATTGATTTACTGCATTTGAATCACTAGTTGCTCTGCCCCGTTTTGTATTGAATTGCTTTGAATTGTTTCTCACATTATGACCTATTCAATGACCCTGGGATAGGGAAGATTAGTGTGGAGTTTGCTTTGAATTGGAACTTCAGTAAGGGTTAACCGAGGTTAATTGTGGATTCACTTAATTGTACATGACCATAATTGATTGAATTTATATGAATCTTGCGTGCACCACGAGTAGTAGTTTAACTATTGATAGGGTCCTCTTGTGCATTAAAAAGCTTTGTGCATTCAATGATCTTCTTGGAAATAAATCTTTCAATTGAAGGGTGAATCAAAGGGTCTTGTTTCTCACTGAGTACGAACTCTCCCCTTACTACAATTTTTGTAGATGATTGAAGCTATGACATTTGAAAAGTAAGGCAAGCCAGGCGTTGGAACATACTCGCGAACAGGAGTAGAGTTGTGCGTGCAGTGGAAACATATCTTTTAAGCGAGTACGGAAGCAACTACGAATTTAATACCTTTTATATTAATAAATATGCTCACCTCTCTATAATATATATTTTTACGCCTTACTTGGGTAATCCTTGTAATGGTTTGAAACTTACATTTCAAAATAAAATCTTTCTAATGATTTGGCATGCTTTGGTAAACAATGAAATATTTCTATTAACACAACCTGCGGTGTTCTTTGCATTTTATTGAAAAACTAAGTTTTAAGGATTTTTAAAATATAACAATTTGTTAATGTCAGTAATTAGTTTTATCAAGACAAAAACCATTCTGTTCGCTTTGTACGTCCCGTCTCCGATATTTGTATTAATGCTTCCGCTATGAAATTTGTTAATCAACATAAGATATTCGAGAATATTGTAAAAAAGATTAGAGGCGTGACATCTTTTATTTGTTGGATTTTCTTTTTCTTTTTTTTTTCCTTTTCCTTTAGCTATTTAATTGGTAAATCTCTATTTTAAGTTAGCATCTAACTCTAACTAACTATCTAACCTATATCGACTACTGTCGGTGGAAATAGTTAAGTAAGTCGAGATGTCACAAAACTCATCCTCTTCAAAGAATTTCGTCCTCGAAATTCAATCATCTAGGAACTGATAAGAAGAGGGTACTGAGAATCCATCTAGCAGATCATTGCTCCTTCTACTGCATTATTTCTCCAAAGAACTTTCACTAATGGAATTATCTTGTTGCATAGAACTTGCTCTTTTCTGTCTAGTATTTCAATTGGATTCTATTCGTAAGTCAAATTCTCTTTCAACTCAATTGGCTGGGATTCTAACATATGAGATGGATCGGAGATGTGCCTATGAAACATAGAAAGATAAAACACATCATGAATTCTTGACAACTCAGGTGGTAAAGCTAACTTATATACAACGGGACTAATCCTTTCAACAGTTTCATAAGGACCAACATATCTAGGAGTTAACTTTCTGCTTTTGACAAATCTAGGAACACCCTTCATGGTGATAGTCTTTAAAAGACTTTTTCTCCAACATTGAATTCATGATCTTGAGCCTGGCCTTCTCTAATCTTGTTAGTCAAAATAAGCCTCAAATGAAAATGAGCAAACAAAGCCACTTAACTAGTTACAGATAATTGAGCATTTGAGGCTCTCACCTTACCAAGAAATGAAAAGCAAACTGCGCTAATTTAAGTTATAGAAGTCTTTCTGCTAAGAGCATCTGCAACTACTTTCGCCTTTCCTAGGTGATAGTCAATTCTATAGTCACAATGTTTTATCAACTTCATCCATCTTCTTTATCTCAAATTTAGTTCTTTCTGATTAGTTTCCTCACATCCAGAGCAGATATCACACAAGATAGTAAGATTCTATGTTGACCATTAAATATAACATTGTGGCGCCCTGGTCATCTAAATACAACTTCTTTATGAAAATAGTCAATTGAGACATGACTCAAAATAACATCAAAATCAGGCGTAGCTAGTACCATCAAATTGGCTTTCAACTTTTGGCCATTCACTTTTGTTGGTACCAAGTGTGAGGTCAAAGTCAACAGTTTCTAGGTCAAGGAACTGGCCCTCTAGGCCACAAGTTTGTAACCTGGTAGCTAGGCCCATGAGTTCAGCACCTGAGCTCCACTCTCAAACTCAATAGGTCAGCATTTGAATACAGCTCCCTAGCTTAATAGGTCACTACTTGAGCTTAGCTCCTGAGCTTAAGCATACTTGCTAGCTGTAAGACAACTTGTATAGCCTTACCTCTTAAGATAAGCCGTATTGTTTATACGTAAAGTATATGGTCATGGTCAATGATCTCCAGGTCAAAAGACTAGTCCACCGGGCTACTAGCTGGCAGCTCAAACCGAATGGTCCCACGGCCAATCACCTTGTAAGTCTCACGAGCTCACGACCTCTCAAGTCTCATCTTATGCTAGCTGTGATGCAACTTGCAAGCTAACTTGCATACCTAATCTTTTAAGGTTGATGTGACAGCTGCATTCGTTATAAAGTTGACATTTGTCTTTTCCATGCAGACAACAACTTCTCATTAGTTAAGCATTTAAAGCTTGTAATCATTACATGCCAATACTTACACTATAAATACAAGGAGATCTACCAAATTTACAGGTCCTCTTTATTTGCAATATCTTTGTCTTTACAAAACATTTATTTCTCTCATTTACTCTCTCTGCAACTCCACCAACTTCACCATAAATTCTACATTTATTACTTAAATCAATTCAAATACGAATTTTCTGTGTAAATAAATTCATTTGTTGAGTCAAGGAAAAATTTAGCATCAACAAATTGGCGCCGTCTGTGGGAAGTCTTACAAAAATCAAGCTCAAAAGTTCCGGTAACCTAAGAATGAGTCAAAAATGCACTCAAAGTGGAAGAACAAGGAGTCACAATGTTAAAATCCCCCCAAAAGTTAGAAGAAAAATGAGGACATCAGAAGTAGGACCTTTGCGACCAGCTCCTAAATTTGAAACCGAAGTTTTGGGGAAGCAAGTTGAAGCTCTTGCCCAGAAAATTAAGTAGCTGTAAAAACAATAGAAACCGTCACCTCTTTCACGCTATGTGATGAGTCATCATAAGAAGATTCTTCTTGGCGAGTTGAAAATCTTGAGAGGATGCCCTCTCGAGCTAACCCACCAACAGAACATGTGAGAAGACGGCTGAGTTTTGCTCCATCAGACACACAGAGCTCAACTCAGCGTGTTCTAGAGACTAGGACCTCAACCTCTGCAAGGTCCTAGAAGACAACAATAACCTGAACCCTTACGACTGAGATACACACACCAACAACGAAGGAGACTCTCCCTTAACCATAGGACAGTTATGGGTCGAGCCATCCTACAGAGCTCTTCGGGAGACAGCAACCTGCTCTTTAACAAATCCACGAGTTGGATAACCTGAGGAGAAAACTCAATGACCTAGAGTAGAAAAAAGCAAAAGAGAATGATGCTGATAACTTCTGGAAAAACCTTCACCTTTTGTGTCCACGGTTAGGGAAGCTGTTATGCCACCAAAGATAAAGCTCCTTCAAATTGGGACCTACAAAGGAGAAACTGTTCCATCGCTATGTGTCCTAGATGGAACTACGAAATGCCACGAGTCCTGTAATGTGCAAGGCATTTGCACTTACTTTGGAGAG
The DNA here is from genome assembly GCA_963692815.1 of Nyctanthes arbor-tristis. Classification (NCBI taxonomy): domain Eukaryota; kingdom Viridiplantae; phylum Streptophyta; class Magnoliopsida; order Lamiales; family Oleaceae; genus Nyctanthes; species Nyctanthes arbor-tristis. Next base: position 58,211 of record CAVNYN010223760.1, on the reverse strand, counting down.
GAATGCTTATACCTGGCATGGAAACCTAGGTCGTGGCTCTATACACAGCTAGGAACAATTATCTTTGGAGTTTGTTACCTAGTTCATGGGGTCAAAGGCCAGGACTACCGTTAAAGAAATGTTGGGAACTATCAAGCAAAAAAAGGTCTGAAACTCTCGAGAGTTACCTTTACTACTTTAAAAGACAGGCCATAACTGTGGAAAAAGTAGTTGATGAATTACTCTTGATCGCCGTCAAATTAGGATTGTGTAAGGACACACGCTTTTAGTGGACCATGCACGAGGACCCATCTAGCACCTATAAAGCGCTCTTGAGAAAAGCTGAAAAATATATCAGTGCTGAAAAAGTAATGGAGAGAGATCCAAAAGCTAATCCACACTTAAAAGACAAGAAGGACCAGCTCTAAACAGAGGGGCCATCCATCATCTTAAAGCCCTTCACCTAGCTCAACACCTCAGTTGGCCAAGTTTATAATCTATTGAAGAATGATCCCATATTGCCAAGGCCAAACCCATTAAGAAGCCTTCAAAAAATGCTGATCAGACCAAGTACTGCAACTATCACAGATCACTAGGTCACGAGACGGATGAGTGCAAGCACCTCAGGGAAAAAATAGAAAAGCTCATTGAAAAGGGATACTTCGGTGAATACATAGCTAATTGCTAAGGGCAGGACAGACAAGCTCGTCCTCAACGCCCGAGCTTTACAGAACCAACCTCCAACTGAGATCCGCATTCTAGTCGGCGGAAATCAGAACATGAAGGGTTCTAAGAGACAGTGGCGAGGTCTCATGAGAGAAACCTAGAATTGCTACTAACTATTCACCCCTCGGACCCCCGTAACTCAGACAAGCTCTTTGATATTCTGTGATGAAGATGTATGCGATACCTTGCACCTAAAATACTACAATAAAAAATTGTCTTATTTAGTTCTGCATCAAGTACTAGGTCACAGCAAAGTTGAATTGATAAGTGAAGTTAAGAATCCATGCGACATTGAGCTTCCAAATCATCACTTAGTGACCTAACACTTACAAGGCAATGAAATTTTATATTCGTCTCATAAATGATCTTTGCAATCTTAGTATCACATGAGCTCATGGATAAACCTAACAAGCTGGTGACGTGGCAGTCTAGTCCTGGGGCAGCTTCTGAGTTCAACAGGTCAGTACCTGAGGTGAGGTCAGCTCCCGAGCTCAACGGGTCAGCTCTTGAGGTCAACTTCTGAACTTCACAGGTCAGCTCCAAAGGTCAACCTACAAGCTCCTAAGGTCACTTCAGTCAACTTTTGATAAGCTTAGGGTGGCTGCCAAACTAAGGCTAAGAACTCTCAGCTCGTAACTACATCGAAAATTCTACTAAGAAATTTTTACCAAGAGGCCGTTGTCCTCCCTAAAGCTGAGCAACTTGGTCCTTAGAACAGGAGATCGCAGCCAAGGCATTCATTTTCTATGTCCTGGATGATATCTTTGGCAACATTGAGGTAAAGCTCGCTCTGATCACATTTGTATTCCTCAAAGCTCTTGAACTGAGTGATAGACTCCTTGTATCCTACCAGCTCATTTGTTGGAGGCTAGCTAGTTCATTCCTTCTCCCATTGAGACCTTTCCAGTCCAAAGGCAGTCTGTAGCTCCAATGTTCTCATTTTTGGCTCACCGATGACCTGTCTTATCCTTCATTGTAGATAACTCCTTCTATTTGGTAGCCAGCTCTTTTTCCTTTCCAGCCAGGGCCTTCTCAAATGTCTCCTTAGCCTGCTTGACTTTGTTATTCTCCGCGGACAGCTTGTTATGATTGTCAATTATTTTCTAGACCTTGTCAATGGCATGAACTTCAAGCGGAAAGCCCTTTGAGGTCCCTTTCTCCTAGCCTGTGAGCTAGAGTATAGATGAGTAGGGCTTTTAGCTTTTTTCAAACAGTCTTCTCCAGTTGGCTAATACGGCAAGTATGGAAAGAAAGATACAACATTTCTGTAAGCTTGTGCAGAGCTCTTGTCTGGGCGTCGGAGAGATTTTTTTCCCTACAAAGGAAGCCAACATGAGCACAATGGGAAAGAGAACTTCAAGGGTGTTCCTCTTCAATGCTCAAAGTAGCACCCTTGAGGGGATATTTGTTGATACCAAGTGTGAGGTCAAAGTCAACAGCTTCTAAATCAAGGAGCTAACCCTCTAAACCACAAGTTGGTGACTGGGCAGCTAGGCCTATGAGGTCAGCACCTGAGCTCCACTCCCTAGCTCAATAGGTCAACACCTGAATACAGCTCTCTAGCTCAATAGGTCACTACTCAAGCACAGCTCCTGAGCTCAACAGGCCAGCACATGAAGTCAGCTCCCTAGCTCAAAAGTTCAGCACTTAAGCTCAGCTCTTGAGCTTAAGCACACTTGCCAGCTTTAAGACAACTTATATAGCCTTATCTCTTAAGATAAGTGATACTGTTTATACCTAAAGTATAACGTCATGGTCAATGGTTTCCAGGTCAAAGGACTGGCCCACCAGACCACTAATTGGCAGCTCAAACCACGTGGTCCCACAGCCAATCACCTTGTAAGTCTCACGAGCTCACGACCTCTCAAGTCTCATCTTATGCTAGCTGTGATACAACTTGCAAGCCAACTTGCATACCTAATCTCTTAAAGTTGATATGACAGATGTATTAATTATAAAGTTGGCATTGTCTTCCTTGTGCAGACAACCAGCTTGCAATTAGTCAAAAAGCATGACATATACTCCGGTTATGTATACTTACAAGGCTTCTTATTGGCTAAGCATTTAAAGTTTGTAATTCTTATATGCTAATTCTTACACTATAAATACAAGGAGATCCACCAAATTTATGGGTCCTCCTCATTTGCAATATCTTTGTCTTCACAAAACATTTATTTCTCTCAGTTACTCTCTCTATAACTCCACCAACTTCACCATAAATTCCAAATTTATTACTCAAATCAATTTAAATACCATTTTCCCGTGTAAATAAATTCATTTGTTGAGTCAAGGAAAAATTTAGCATCAACAACTTTAATATCAGTTGAAATATAAGCATCTTTACCAAAAATAGATAATATGTCCATCACAACATCTAGTGACTCCTCTGCAACCTGCTGGGTCATGGCAAAAACTTTAGCTTGATTCTTTGGATGTCCTGTTTGCCCTCTTGATCTGGTACTACTATCGGAAACATTTGCCTTTGCTCCCCAATCAATATCTGTCTTTTCAGTCCAGATGTCTCCTTGATTTTGATTCTGTCTTACATAACTGAAACTCTACTGTGGAAATGTCATAGGAAATGCACCACTTTGTTGCATGAGAGTCAGAAAATTTCTTTTGAGGTGTCCAGGTTGACCACATCGATAGCACGAGTTGGCTCCTTTCATCTTCAAGCACTCGCCCAAATGAAATTTCCCACATTGTTGACAGGGTGGGTATTTAGCACTACTAAAGCTTTCATCTTGCCCAAAGAAAGAAGGTCTCTGAGAATAGCCCTGAGGTTAAGGTTGCTGCACAGTGCTCAGACTAGATCGGAAGAGCACACGTCTGACTGCCTTGAGATCTAGACTTGAAGTTGCTTGAACTTGAAACACCGAGTAGGATTTTTTATCCTTTCTCTGCGGGTTGTCACTAGACGTTCTTGTCCAAGTCTAGCTATTATCACTTCTGAACTTATGTTGTTCTGGGTAGCTTTGTTGCTCTGAGACACTCTTTTCAACCCTTGTGGCTGCTTCTACTAGCTTAGCAAAGTTTTGCCACTTTGAAGCAATCACTGCAGTTCTGATTTCTTCCCTTAACCCTCTTTCAAATCGTCAACACATTAGCATATTTAGTTAACTCAACATACTTCTTTTCGTATTTAATCACAGCCATGGAACCTTGTGCTAGGTACAGATATTCATTTTACTTGTCATCTCTAAAGGAAATTGGATAGTAAGTATCGTAGAATGCATCTGTAAAGACTTTCCATATGACTAGGGAACGGTCTGGATATTTGTTCAGCACATACTTTCACCAATCATAAGCTTCTTCTCCAAGTAAAAGGTAGCAATACGTAATTTTATATCATTTGGGCAACCCATAACGTCAAAAACCTTTTGGAGTTTTTCCATCCATATCTCTACAACGGCAGGATCAGCTATACCTGTAAAACCTTTCGCCCCTAATTTCATAGCTGTTTCAATACGATGCTCATTTTCTGTGATTGTTGAAACCATAACAAGATCATTATGTTCTACATTTTCCTGCCTTAAAGGTTCAGGTTGCTGATGAACTGACTGTTCTACCTTTTCATCTTCGCTAGGATCAACTCCTAATTAGGATCAACTCTATTAAAAGCAATAGGATTTTGGGGCAACACTTTTTGTAGATTGCGAGTCTTGTTGCCACATGCTTACCTATATAACACGCATGATATACTTCAAATCAGAATGAAAGCAAAATGCAAATCTAGACACTAAACCATGCTCTGATACCAAATTGACACGCCCCACCCCGAGTAGCACTAGTGGACACGATGAGTGACGTGCGCCAATAGCAGATACCAACTAGAAGCTGGATCTACCATTAAGGCATTTGACTATGTATACTAATTTATAGAAACTTTGGTATTATCTCCTCTATTTTTAAGGAAAAACCCACATGATCATCCAAACAAAATATGATTTTTGTTCACATTTCCAAAACAATGCCCAACCATATTATATGAGAATCGAGTCATTCTAGCGCAAAAGTGAAAAGCCAAATATTTTACTTAATTTACAAGGTAATATAAATACTACAGGAGATGTAGTGAGCCATCTAGCCATCTATTTACATCTGTCACAAGCCAAATATTTTACTTAATTTACAAGGTAATATAAATACTACATGAGATATAGTGAGCCATCTAGCCATCTATTTACATCTGTCACAAAATGATATGCAAAACGAACGTACATCCAGAACTAATAACTGCATGCCAATGAGGTGGCTCATACTAAGTACTACAAAATGGCTTTGTCTTCAAAAGGCGCATGTTGTGATCCAAAAGTTGGCCAAAATCTTTACTTACTACTTGATGAGAGAAATCATTTGAAACTGTACGAGCTAATATGTTCAGTGATTGGAGAATTTGAAAACAACTATGATTTCTTAGTTGTACAAATATACTGAAATAACATGATCAAATTATTTATCAGTCGATGGTAACAACTTAGAAAAGCAATCTGAAACACTACAAATGGAAAATATGAGCTTAAATCAATATCATATCATCTTCAAAGATCAAATCTGAAATCTCATAACTCAACAGTATCAAATGAAATCAAACTAAAAGTACCCTTGAAGCTAATTGGAATCTGTATATGCGCGCACGTAATATCAGACTTCTGAAAATGCCTATGGCACACTCGAAAAATGGTAGCCCCAAACAAAGGCCAATGGCCTACTCCGTGAACGGTGACTCCAAATGCAAGCCAACAGCACACTCCGGGAACGGAGAGTTTTTCAATATAACGAATCACTAGGTACTAGATGGAAAGATTCCAAAATATATCACAATTCTCACTTTTGTTTCTAATGTAACACTTCAATAACATCTAAACTGAAGCTCATATGAGAAGTTCATAGAAATCACATAACTTGAGCAAAAGTTTTCATCAAACTCATATAACATAATAGCATAATAATCTTTCATTCTTTTTTGTTTTGAAGAGTAAAAAGCTTTTCCACTCACAAAGCTCTTGGCGCAAGCAATCTAGCTCGGCTTGTAAGCAACTCCTACCTCTTCTCTACCTCTTGTTAGACATGAAATGATCTCATTTAGACGCTACATAAGTGAAGTAATCCATGACAAGTTTTATATGAAGAACAAGATAGCTCTAATTCTCTTATATGTTTAAATTTTGCTTAATGTATATCAATGTTTCATACTGGTTCCCGCTCTTAATCTAATTCATCTTTGCACGACTTATTCCAAGATGACCTACTCTTTTCAATCAGACGAGGTGGAAGAAGTCATGGTGATGCAAAACCATTTCCCTTGGCTAACTCACTACACAATTCCATGTCAACATCTAGCCATTTTATTTTCTGCTTTTCTAAAACTGAGTTACAACTTATATTTTTCCGTGGCATCACTTTATCATCCTTCAATAGTTCTGTGGACCTGACTTCTTTTCTTGTTTGTTTGCCCTTAAATCAAACTCAAGAATTAACTGTAAAACAACTCATTAGTAGCCAATTTCAAAGGGAAAAGGAGATTGTAACCAATCTTCAGCTTAGTTCTCTGCCCCTATGCTAATACGATCTTTCAGATTTTTATATGACCTTTGTCACACTTTTGCTGCTGGACTTGAAGGAAAATCAGATTACTACAGCTTCTTTGTTACCTCTCATACCTTGAAGACTATATCTCCTTTTCTTACTTTAAGTACTTCTCTTCTTGCCAATTTCTAAGTTCACTAGTTAGTTATTGTTGATAGGAACTCAAATCTTATACAAGAATATCATTACCTTGTGCAATAACTCAAGCTTGAAGAAATAAAAGGTTTGCTTCCGCTGCTGCGATTTTCCCCCTTTCTTTCTACCCGTTTATGGTTGATCTGTTACTATCTCTGTTGCCAATCTTCTATCCAGCTTTTTAAGTGCTACCTCATCTCTCTATTTCCTTTACGTGTGAATCCTTAAGGAATTACTAGGTGCGAACAAAAGAAAGTCTGAAATTATCTTAAAATAGGCCACTTCACTACCTTAATCCTGAAGACTGGCGAGCAGCGACTGACCAGCTTGACTTATTTATTTTCATACGTTGATTTTCTTCGAATTCCTCACTTGAACTTGGGAATTAGGTTGCTGGATTTGTCCCAGTTTGTGCCCCTCATCCAGCTGTACGTCTTCTCTGTTTCTCCTTCTATTATTTCTTTTTATTCTTCCTGGCTACTCCTCTGCATTTCTCTACTGCCTCTATTTTCTTTTCTTCTTCTGAAGTTGCTCTCTCCTTAATTTGTACGAGTGCCTTTAGTACTAAGAAAACTTTGCTGGGAAGTCTAAAGTGTTAACATGTGTGAGTTAAGTCTTCATTCAAGCCCCACGCTTTCTTATCCTTGGAGAAACTCCACCGCTTGACTTTTGTCCTTGGCTGACTTCTTTTCTTTGCTGGATTTTCTTTTTCCTTTTTTGCCCTTTTCCTTTAGCCATTTAATTGGTAAATCTCTATTCTAAGTTAGCATCTAATTCTAACTAACTATCTAACCTACCTCGACTAATATCGGTGGAAATAGTTAAGTAAGTCGGGATGTCACATTAACACTTTACGTACCTAACATTTTAATTTTTACCTCTTAATACCAACAACTATTTAAGTAAAAAATAAAGAATAATAAAATAAGATGTCCATCAAATCTAACTCATTTTAACATAACTCGATGACAACAGTCAGAAATAATGACACCAAAAAAAACTTGATCTATAACAGTTTCGATAGATATCAAATTCGTATAAAAGAAAGTTGTCGATTTGAGGATCAGCGTAACGAATCGGATCCGATTTCTTGATCTACTGCAAATCACGAATCTGCCCCAAAAAATTATTTTTTGATTTATAAAAATAAACATAGTTATAATACTCTATTCTAATTTGATTCGTTATAATACTCTATTCTAATTTGATTTCTTATTTCTCTTTATGATGTTCACCCTAATTTGCATCTATTTTGTTATCTGTCTCAACCCGATCTGATTCACCCATTGTAGATCTATAGAAAATTAAAATTAGCGCATTAAGGTTCGAATTCATTTTTGTAAATTGAAAAAGATTTTTTCATCCACTCTGATGCATATCTGCTACGTGATATGTGATGACTAAAAAACCTGATCTGATTTATTATACTGACTTTTGGATTGGAAACTTTTTTTACGTGAATTAGGTATCCATTAAGTTTGGTGTATATCGAGTTTTTTTGCTATCACTACAAGCTAAGATTGGCAGAGTTCTTATTTTATATTATTCTTTATTTTTTATTTTTATTAAAATAATTAAGGTATAATGGTAATTTTAATAGAAATTAAAATTAGTAATTGAAAGGTTGAAGACAGAAGGTGTTATTATGGATGTAAAATTAGTAATTGAAAGGTTAGTAGTGCTATATGCCCAAAAAATAAGGGGGATAAAATTGTATAAAAATTGAAAGATTGGAGACCTATAAAGAAAATAAAGATCTAAGGGTATAATAGTTATATTAATATGGGTTAATGGTGAAAACTTAAATGTTGGGGACAGAAAGTGATGTTGAAGACATAATACGACAATAAATGAAAGGTTCAGGGCCTAGTAGGCTTAAAAAATGAGGACAAAATTGATACAAAATTGAAAGATTGGGGACTTAGAGTGAAAATTACCATTTAGTTTTCTTTATGGAAAGAAATAATTGTTTGAAATGTGTGATGGAAAAAAAGAAAGAAATTATAAGGAATTTATCTATATATATTAATTAATCCACTTAAGTTTTGATATCTTTTGTATCACGATTTTCTCTTTTTTTTTTGTTTGGTAAATTTTGCGGTAATTGTTAGAAAATTTGAACATGTGACAATTGGGTTTACCAACTAAACTTTAAGTATTTTACCCATTTGTTTTATTTATTAATTTTTTTCACTAATAAATTAACATACAAAATCTAAAATGTCAATTTTAAAACAAACTATAATCTATCTCTACAGTGTGTATTGGTGAGTCTAATGTCACTTAAATTTTTTAATGCATTTTACATTTTTTTTTGAATTTGTTAGTTTTATTAAGATTTTTTAAAATAAGGCGGGTAACATGTATTTTTCATTATTGTATATATGTACGAAAGATTATATATAAAAATGTATATTGTCTTTTCAATGATCTCGAACTTAGTCTATTGATCTTATTGATTCAGTTAATGTGTAGTTGTATTTTTATATATTCTACGAAGGTGTAAATATTACAGATTTATGTTTAACTATCTAATAATATATTTCAGTAATTTTTATATCCGTACAATGTACGAGTGGTTTAACTAGTTGTGAGAAATGATAATTTAGAGAGAATATGTATTTAGAGTAGATTTATTGACTTTCCCTTTCAGTGAAAAAAAAATTTGTTGAGAACGAGTTTGAATGAGGATTCAAAATATTCTCTAAGAAATTGGTTACATTTTATATATTTGATCCACAAGCAAATTGATTACTAATGGTCAAAATAGTTTTGTATGAAATGTCAAAAGCAAGTTGTCCAATTTTCTATTTTTAAAAATAGTTTCAGAAATAAAAAACAGAACGCCATTTTGAGTAAAATTGAAAACAAAAAAATAAGAACAAAAAACATAACCTAAAAAGTTGGCCCGTTTTCTCAAAGATAAAAATAAAATAATATTAATAAATAAAAAAATTCCAGGGCTAGTTTCTGAAATTTTTTAAGAGAATGAAAACTACCACGTCACTACATGTAATTGGGTTCAATCTCTGTATAGCCGGACCGCTAACTTCTTCCCCTCCGTCTGATGATGAAAAGCCCAACACGGCCCACATCGTTGGGGACGGCCCGGTCGGGTCCTGTCCGGTCCACTTTTGTATGGCCGTTGGCAACGCAATCACCAGTTTCAAAGGTTGGTCTCATAAACCCTAAACCCCTGGCAAGGAGAAACAACAGCAACCACAAAAATCAATATGCAATTTTTGCCCTTCAGTTGTTTGGATTAAACTACTTTTGCAGAATTACATTCAGTTGCTGATTGCATATCTTGAGATTTAAAAGATGAGGATAAAAGTGGACGAACGAATCAGAACCCTTATAGAAAATGGCGTTAAAAACCGTCATCGCTCCATGTTTGTCATTGTCGGCGACAAGTCCAGGGACCAGGTATGTATTTGCGTATATGGTTATGCATTTCTTCATGCTAGGCTGACTCTGGAAACATTCTCTACGAAATTTAGTGTTTTTCTCCTGTCTCTCTCTCTCTCTCTAGAAATTGAATGTTACAAATTTGCTAACGCTTAGTTGGTAGTGGGCGGGAAAGGGTGGTTGAAATCAGTAGCTAAGTTCTTGGTTTGATTCTGTTCATTGAGTTTAGTTTCCAGAATTTTTTTCCCGGAAAAAGTAAAACAATCCGAAGACATTTAAAGTTCCTGAAACTTGTGAACACGATCAAGTTTAAAAGTTTCCATGCAACCTGTTATTGATACATGCAGTATTTTTCTGGTGATCAAATTTGATCTTATTTAATTTTACATTTTATGACAGATTGTCAATTTACATTACATGTTGAGCAAATCCATGGTCAAATCAAAGCCAACTGTGTTGTGGTGCTACAAGAACAAGCTTGAACTTAGCAGGTATTAATTTCTCTCTTATTTTAATTTAATTATTTTCTTTTAGCTTTAACTAAGTAATCAACAAAATCCCATGCGGGCTGCCTCCTTTTTCCTTCTTTTTTTTTTTTTTTTTTGGGTTGGGAGGGGTGTGGGTGGGGAGAACTGAACTTTTTTCCTTGTGGCTGAGATATTCCTGTTCAGATTGTGGTAAGGATGACACTTATGGGCCTATGTTGCAAATAAGTATGGCATCTCTAATAGTTTAAGCTTGGGTATGCGATTGTAATATGTGCTCCTTGAAAGATATTAAGAAGCTGTGGAAATGAGAGATCTGCTTATAGCCAAAAAAAATCTCTGCATCATTTTTCCAAATGAGTGATCCCAATTAAGATCTAATTGCCTTGCTCATTAGTCCTTAATAAGGACAGAAAGCATTATAATCCTGCACTAATTGCATAGACACCCCTATCCGAACTAAGTATATCAAAAGACAAGAAATCTTATGTTTTCATAACTTCATTTATTTCGAAAACCAGACTGCATCACTTAATTTTGAATAATATTCTCCTCATCTTTGAGCACTTCAAAATTTTCATGATTGGATTGTGAAAAATGCGCATCACACATATTATTGGACTCAAACTGGTTTTGAAGGCACACTTTGCTAGGGTGATTGATATGCAAATAACACTTTTTATGTATTACATGGTGTTATTTTTCTATTTCTATTACGAATTTTAAATATTTTGGGAAATTGTTTATTTATTTAATTGACCTGAAAGTACTATAAATTATCTACTAATTTTCACTAATCTATTTCTATTTTGATAGAAGGGCTTAGATTCTGATAGCATTTTGGAGTTCATCAACTAACCCTGTACATATTTGAAGATCAACATACAACTTGAAGTGGTATTTGCTGCTAGAAACAGTGTTCAGCATATGTAGATGTGATCTGAATATGTAGAAGTCATTATTCTGATGGAAACCTGTTTCTGTGTGCAAACCTGACTTTGTCCAGATGTAGTTGCTGTCTTCCAGTGGCTTGTAGTGAAAATTTAAGAATTTTGTAAATGCTAATATATATGGGTGACATTTTCTTATTTATCGTTTATTCTGATTTTGCAGTCATAAGAAAAAACGAGAAAAGCAAATAAAAAAGTTGATGCAGAGAGGTCTGCTTGACCCTGAAAAAGTTGATCCTTCGGAAGCTTTTCGTTCAAACGGGTGGAATAACTTATTGCTTATACAAAGATTCTGAAAGAATTTTAGGACAGACTTTTGGCATGTGTATTTTACAGGTAAACTGGAAAAAGCCCCACGTTTACAGCTTATTATATATCCTAAATTTCTTTATGATTATTTATTGCATTTCTGTTCATCTGTTCACCCCACTCCCCAATTCTCCAACTATCTCTATCAGACTTCTCACTATTCTAATTTCTCTCAATTCAAATTTTTAGGATTTCGAAGCTTTGACCCCGAATCTACTAGCTAGAACAATAGAGACTGTTCAAGGCGGTGGATTGATTATCTTACTTCTTCGCTCATTATCTTCGCTAACCAGTCTCTACACCATGGTTATGGTAAGGACAATCATGTAAATCTTGGAATAGATCTCAAAGTGAAAGTTAAATTTCGAGGAAATAAAAGTAATTACTGATAGCTTAGATCTTCTGTAACCTGTGTTTTTTTGTCGAATTTTATTTTTGCGATTTGTGTTTTTGACAGTGACAAGTATTCCTAATCACAGGATGTTCACGAGAGGTTTTGTACAGAATCTCACACTAAGGCCACTGGGCTCTTCAATGAACGTTTCTTGCTGTCTCTTGGTGCATGCAGAACATGTGTGGTCATGGATGATGAATTGAACATCTTGCCAATTTCTTCACAGATGAGAACAATCACCCCGGTTCCTGTGCAAGAGGTGAGCATCTTGCTCTATAGAGGGTTGGTGGGTCTTCAGAATTATAATATCGTTCTGGGGTGTCTTTGTGCCAAGTGCCACCGGCACTGAACACATGTGTTTTTAGTGTCTGTTAATACATTCCTTGTTCAATGTTAAGAAAATTTGAGTTATGGAGCAGGAGAGCTGTCAAAGGAACTTTTTTGTTAAATATCATGTGGCAAGCAAACCACATTCTTTGGGTGGTCCCAGACATAGGCGTTTATGTAATAACTGATAGAGATCTTGTGTTTGAAAGGATTCTGAGGGTCTCTCAGAGGCAGAAAGAGATCTTGCAAATTTGAAGGAACAACTGCATGATGATTTCCCCGTTGGTCCATTGATTAGAAAATGCTGCACACTGGACCAGGTAAGAATCCTAGTTTATCTCCTGCCATATCCCTCCAGACGCACACATGGCGGGAAATAATTGGACAACCCACATTAATGTAGCCCCATGCCACGTGTGCCCCGCCAAACTTACGGTGGGAGATCATTTTTAGTAAGAATCTTTTGCTGGCCAATACAGAAGGAATTTGTTTGTTAATTTTATTTTAAACTCGTTTGTGTTTTCTTGCTTATAAAATAACTCAATAGGGAAAAGCTGTAATTGCATTTCTTGATGCAATTTTGGACAAAACCCTCCGGAGTACAGTTGCTTTGCTTGCTGCTCGTGGCAGAGGGAAGTCAGCTGCTCTTGGTCTGGCAATTGCTGGAGCTGTTGCTGCAGGGTAATGTAGTTGAACTAGATGCATATATATTAGAAATCGCCGTCATCCTTTCACTTCCCTCCACTTTTTGGCTGTTCTAATGAAAGATGGTTGTGTCTGAAGGTACTCAAATATCTTCGTAACAGCCCCAGGTCCAGGGAATCTAAAAACTCTGTTTGAATTCATATGCAAGGGGTTTGATATGATCGAGTACAAGGTATGTGCTGTGTCCTCCCCCTTTTTTTGTTTGGGGGGGGTGGATATACTGGATTTGTTTTTGATGAGAAGTCTAAAAGTGCTTGCGGTAGATCTCGTGTCACGAATTCTTCATCGCTTGAGGACTAACACTTGTGATTGCACAAAGGGCATCTTTTAGGTGTATGCAAATTCTAAATTATGATGTTTTTATTGTCATGTATTTGAGAGTAAATTGTACATAACTTCCTTGAACTTTAGCATGGTTAATATTCTATTTTTGTTTCAAAAGATATAAAGTAAGAGGAAATGAGTGATAATGAAGTGTTCAGTACCTATGTTGTTTAGTAGCTATTAATGGGTAACATTTTTTAAACAACATAGTAATTATTAAATAAAAAAAAAGGTATGTGAGTTTCAAAATAATTTTTTATTAGTCAGCCGCAACTTTATATCCATATCAGAAATTTGGATCCTTTTTTCCGGGTCACTGTATCCTAAGTTTTGGAAAGAAAAGAGGATCTGATGCTCGGATATGTGTCTGCACCCAATCTGACCATCTTAGATCTGTTCTACTATGACCGTGTACATCAAATTTGATTATTTAATGCTCTGTTTGCAACTAGATCCATAACCGATAAAAAAAATCAAAAAAAGAAACAAAATGATCACATCACATGACCGTTGTTATAGAGCAGAAATTATAAGTTTAAAACTAAAAATTAGAACATATAAAATGTTTGACTGGCCATTTAAGAATTTTGCCTATTATGAGTCTAACAGGAAAGGTAATACGGAGGGAGGTAAAAATAACACAATATAAAAGACAATGATTGATGTTAATGTTGAAGTACTCCTCTCGTAGGTATTAAATCACCTGAAGTCTGCAACTCCACTGGAAGGGTAGCAGTTCATTAGTTGGAATAAAGGGCGGGACCTGAGAGAATTTTTATTTTTATTTATTTATTTATTATTATTTTTTTTTAAATCCACAAAAATCACTATCACTTTCACTTGGAACAATGGAGTACAGAGACAGAAACAGATCAATCAAAGATACATTTAAAAGAAGAATCTACTAGTTGCAGATGTGGTGAATTTATTCCAGTCGTGATATTGGATGATACAAGTGTCATTCAATAAATGTGCATGCTTCTATGGAGCCAATTTCCTATCTGCCTTTTTGCATTTGAGGATTGCCAATTTCTCATTACCACAATTAGTTGATACGTGCTTGTATGAAGCCATTAGGACAGGTGAATTCCGAATTGGATCAGCTACTGCATCCACACTGCTTATAATCCATCTGTAGCTCTTTCTTCAGCTAGGAGTGGATATATTTGTTTTATTTGTGAAAGTGAAAATGAGGATTGGGCTTGGAAGCATATTGATACCTCAATTCTTTTCTTTGTTTTAAGATTGGTTTGTATGTAATACACCTTCGAAAACGTTCCTGGTCTACAAAAAACTTCACCCATAAGCTGAAGGTGATACTCATGATGTTTCATGGCCTACTGCCGAAAGTGGAGGCATAAGACTTGAGCAAGTAGTCAAAGCATAGTCTTGGAGGCACACGATGAATGCCTCTTAACAAGGCGTGCTTCAATGTTAACTTGTAGCCTTTGAAGTGTTTTGGCCTTTTTTAGTGTTTTTTTTTACATGAAACAGTTATATGTTTGACTTCAAAGCTAAGAGCAATAACTTTGGTGAAAATCCATGTTGTCTGAGGCCTCTACTTGATCCTTTCATGTTTGGATATTTCTGTTGCATGAAATTCTCTTGCTCTTTCTGTACATAAATTCTTAAGAATTCCTTATCTGCTAAAAATCGTTTTTCTGTAGGTGTCCAGAGAATTTTTTTCTTGCATGTAGCCGACCAACTTTGTATTGTTGTCAACACAATTCAATACTGATGAATTAGACACAAATGCCATTCTCTTGACTTGTCATTGCAATTTCATTTGCAGGAGCACTTGGATTATGATGTAGTGAAAAGCACAAATCCTGCATATAACAAAGCTACAGTGCGGATCAACATCTACAAACAGCATAGGCAGACCATTCAGGTGAGTAGAATGGTGATAGACAATGTTTATCTTCTCTTCATATAAAATAACTTATCATATGAGGTTGTTCGACCGTATTTTAATTGAGTGATTACGTGGTTGGCGATGGTAGTGTCCTATTAGGTTCCTGCGCTGTATGTATAAGCTATCCCTGGATTTAACAGAAAACATAAATATTTTCCTTCCTTTGTCATGCTATATTTCATTGGGAGAAGGGGTGTGGATGGGGTATAGTTTACCCCCTTTCTATTGAAGTAGGGAATTCGGGATGAAAGCTTTAAGCCTTCACCTTCAAAATAATGAATGTAGAAGTTTTCTGAGTTCGTCGGAGTTGCTGTAGAGCGTGGAGTTCTCGTTGACTGATTCTGTCATCTAATCGTACCATTCAAAAGAGATGTTGATACGCTGAAATGATTGCTGGTTGATACAGTCAAAAATTTTCCACTTAAGGATATAAGAGGTGTCAAATGAATTTGCTTTCTTGCTCTAGGATTCCCATTCTACCACAAGATAACGGAAGTTGGAACCTTTCACAATTTACCGACAATAAGTGGTAATTTTTATTGAGGCTTTGCCCATTTATGTACTCTTAGTGTGTGTTTGATGCTAATTATGGTTTTGAATTATAATGAGATAGAATGTGTGGTGGAGATTTAATTTAAATATGTGGTAGCAATTGAGTAGTTGTCAAATGAGTGGCGGGTGAAATTATAATTGTGTAAAATTCAAATCAAACACCCTCTTAATATCTAATCATGCTGTTACCTGTTGATATAATTCTATTGATTTTGCCTTGTTTTGGTTTTTTTTCCTGCTGTTGTTGTCTTAGATATTTAAATAGAATAATCTTAGTTGTGACTGCTGCCCGTGCAATTGTTAGATTCTTTGAGTAGAATTTAAAAAAAAAAAGAAAAAACTAGTTTTAATTCCCCCAATGCTTTTGCAGTATATAGAACCCCAAGAACGTGAAAAGATCTCCCAAGCGGAATTGTTGGTTGTTGATGAAGCGGCTGCTATTCCTTTACCAGTTGTGAAGTCCTTGCTTGGACCATATCTTGTGTTCCTTTCATCCACTGTAAATGGGTATAAATCATTCTGGTTATTTTCTTTTTTTGTATAGAATGTGTATGATGTCAAACTTGTCTGGAGACAACTATAATTATTTCAAGTTCCTCTTGCTGTCAATAATCTCTGTGCACTGTTTTTACTAGGATTTATCTATAACATGTTAAAGCAATCAAGAAATACTGAACTTTTTCAATTTCCTCTGAAAGATATGAAGGTACCGGTCGATCTTTATCTTTGAAACTCCTTCAGCAACTCGAGGACCAAAGTAAGACTTCAAATAGAAGCACCGAGACAGCGTATTCAGGTTCTTAAGAGATCCGCTTTTCCTTTTAATTGAAGCTCTGGGAATCCTACATGCTGTTAGCTTTTATTTTACACCATTAAAGTTTTACACTAGTTTTAACAATAATTCACTAAGTACCTCTAGATGTATGCTAATGCTGTTTGTTGTTCAAGTAGTTTTGCTAGATAGAGTTCTATATAGAAGCATGTACTCTGAATTGCTCTTCTTAGGTTCCATATTTTCTAAGTTTCAACACCAGTCTTGTAAATGTATATTCTTGGTTAATTATAATTGTAGGGAGGCTCTTCAAGAAGATTGAATTAAGTGAATCGATCAGATATGCTTCTGGTGATCCAATTGAATGCTGGCTTAATGCTTTATTATGTCTGGATGTTACAAATTCTATCCCTAGTCTCAGCAGGTTGGAATTTTTCAATCATCTACAAAGGTTATCTGGAGTATTCTTGCTTCTCACAAATGAGATCCATCTGGTTCTGTGGCAGTTTACCCAAAATTGACGACTGTAATCTATACTATGTTAATCGAGATACACTTTTCTCCTTCCACGAGGACAGCGAGAAACTTTTGCAGGTAATATTCGTTGTGCTGCACTATGCTGGGGATCACACAAGCACATATATTCATACCAAAATTTTCTAGCACCTCTGGAAGGTTTGGTTATGGAACCTCCCGGAATTGTTGTAAATCTACTGTTTATTCACAATTGCATATTGATTTGATCCTTCACGTTACTAGGACTGTTGTTAATTGATAGGGCTATTTGACATTTGCAGAGGATGATGGCTCTCTATGTTGCTTCTCACTACAAAAATTCTCCCAATGATTTACAATTAATGGCGGATGCTCCGGCTCACCACTTGTTTGTGCTATGTGGTACATATGCCTCTTCCTACCATTCACTTTATTTGTCTCTGTTAGCAGTCAGTTTAAATAGTTCTCTACAGGTAATGTTGACGAGAGTCAAAATCATCTTCCTGATATTTTGTGCGTCATCCAGGTCAGCTTCTTCTTCTTGTGGTGGTGGTTGTGTAATGCATGCGGACTTTCACTTCTGTCTTTTGTTTTTGGACAGCAGATGTGGTTTCTTGGTACACTTGCAATATAAGGAGTTGTGTTCACATGCCTTTAGTCAAATCTATGGCTCATAGAATTCTAAATAGCAGTTTGCATTACGACATGGACAATTTTTCCTAATAAATAATCTGATATTAAATTTTCTTTAGAAGAACTATGACAATAATGTCAAATGAGCTATTAAACTTGAAACAAATGAAATATGCTGATAAGGTCGGTAAAGAAAGAAAACGTTTTTGTCTAATATATACTTCGGCTTCATCATATGAAGTTCTTGTTCAGTGGAAAAAGTATAATTGTTATAAATTAAAACTTCATAAATAATACCGACTTAAAGTTTTTGGGAAAGAAGACAATGGTGGAGATGGAATGACAAACTCATGATATTTTTATTTTTATTTATTTATTTATTTTTGATGGGGGAGAAAACCTCCTTGCAGTGGGTAATAAAATGGTTCATGTTCCAACTTGGACAAATGGCTCAAAGAGAGCATCCACAATGGATGTGCTAATTTTAACTAGCCACATACATAAGCAATAAGCAATAATGTGATTTTGGTAATGGTTAAATGAAACATATAAAATTAACTTCAATGATTGCACAGCTATCGTATTGGATGTATTAAAATTAACCCATTAATATTTATTTAAGTCAAAGCAGACCCTGTTTCTTCCAAAGTTATTGGTCAACGATTATAAAGTAAATAAAAAGAATTTTTCATCAAGATAAAAGTGCCACCTCACATGTTAAAATGTCTTTTAGAAGTTAACCAGAAAGATAACATGTGGTCTAAAAAGATTCTCTTAACTAACCTATCAACATATCTATTTAGGTATAATTGCAACTTGTAATTAACAGGTAACACTAACAATGTGTTTCAACACGTCCATAAGAGATGCTCTAATATTCGATAAATTGATAAGATGGTTCTTCTGAAACAAGAATTACAAATTTAATCTACTATTTTAGATTGTTTGGAAGAGGATTTGTTTACATCAAGTTAGATTGAGTCTCTTTTGTTTCTTAATGCACTTGCAATATTGTGAGATTAAGGGTACGTTTGGCACCAGTTATAATAAGGGCAGTTATAATTGGGGTTCATTTTGCTGACAGAAAATAATTGGGATTTGAATTCCGGTAATCTTACTTCAAAAGTCAATGGAAGCTTGTGTAAAAATAATGCATTGGGCCCCAGGTATAATTTAAAAATTGAAAACCCATTTGCATGAAGGCACCAGGTGAAGACTTGTGTCATTTTTTTGTAATTTCAATGGAGTAATCATTGTGCAATCAAGTCAAATTATAATACAAAAAATTATAAACGATACCAAACGGACCCTAAATTACCCAGTGTAACAAAATCTTATGAAGTCTCGATGATGATAAGCCTCAAAGCTTTTTATATCATCCTAAGTTTCGTTGTCAGCGGGATTTTAGGAGGTGTTGATGAGAAATTAATTATTGGTTAGATTAGTAGACTCCAGTAATATACAACTGCTGAATTATTTGTTCAATAATTAGTTAAAATCCCTAGAATTCGATAAATAATTGGTTACATCATAAATATATAAGGGTAAAAGCATGAATTCACTCCACAAATTAATAAATTATCAATTTATCTATGACCTAATAAGTTAATTTATAGAGTAAGTATTTTAATTATTAACTTCCAGTGATCCCAATCTTATTCCTTATAAAGATTCTGCTATATACATTTAAGTCTGTCCTCACAGTGTACTCTTTATAAACTTAAGAGTGGTGTTCTTTTGCATTAACTTGTAGATGTAAATTTACGTCTGCACAGATCTGCCTTGAGGGACAAGTTTCTCGTGAATCTGCCGTTAAAAGCTTAAGTGAAGGTCACTATCCCTCTGGAGATCAAATACCTTGGAAAATTTGTGAGGAGTTTGAGGACACAACGTTTCCAAGTCTTTCAGGTGCTCGCGTTGTGCGCATTGCCACACATCCAGCTGCAATGAAGGTAATAATTTCGATAAATTTGTCAAAGCTTGAATTTTTTTTTTTTTTTTTTTTTGTGTATCCCTTCTTTAATGGTGTTTTCCCTAGTGCAGCTTGGATACGGTTCCAAAGCAGTTGAGGAGCTGACAAGGTATCCTTGTTTCTCCCATAGAATTTTTCTTCTTATTTATATTTTGTATACTGGTCGAATATTCTTATATTAGCTTGGAGAACACCTGTTAAAGTTCTGGGCTCTTTCATCCATTATTATTCTACACAATGCATTGATTTTTTAATATTGCGCAATCATTTATTTACCAGAAAGGTTTCACTTCCATTAAGAAACTGAAGGGTTTAGTTGTGCGCTATACCAAGCAGAGATGGAAATGCCTTTTTCCTTTTGTTTTCTGTGTATATATTATATATTCCTGCTGATGATGAAATCAACATAAAGAAAAGTTAAGCTCACAAACATTTTGCCTTTGTGTGTACTTTTGAACCTGGTATATTTACATCAACATACAACAGGGGTCAGTTTTCTGTGTTGAGAAAAGGACCAACTATTCCCATCGGTTAAACTAATCATATCTACATATTTCAAATCAAGAAACTTGAATCACAGTCGGCTCGCTATTAAATAAAATTAAACTTGCATTTTCCTCTTGCTTATTCACATTTAATTATTTGTTGATGTTCACAAGCTCTTGATATTTCATACATCATAGTAACTCTATATAGGTACTTTGAGGGCCAGATGGCTTCACTATCTGAAGTAGATAATGAGGAAGTTCAGGGTACTCATTCAGTCAGTGTTGTTAAGGCTGCAGAGGTATCTCTCACAGTTTTCTATTTACTCTGTCATGGTTTATCATACTATAGCTTCCTGAGAAGCAAATATACTGCATGGTAGTTGTTGTGTATTTTTCCTTCTTCGCTATTTGAGAGAATTTATCACTCAGATAATGTAATTCGCTTATTGATCTATCTAGTTCATATAAGTCATTTATTAACAATTCCTTTGGTTGTATTGTTGACTGTACAAAGAAATATTATTGGGTAGTAGCTTGCAATTTTGTTACCCGGAACATGCGGACTTCTTTTTCTCCTTTTTCCCCCCTCGAACAACTTTTGAATTTAATAAAAATTCGAGAAGTTACAGGAGAAACTGTTGTCATTTTTGCCAAATAGAAATCGTCTGTTGGATATTTTTCCTCTTCTATAAAGAAGTGCAGTTAGGCTCTAAGAGCATCTCCAGTAATTTTGCATTGCACTAAAAAGATCTAGACGTAAGCTAAAATAGGCTGCTATAAGAATTTCTCTCTAATGCATCATCTTCAAAACAACATCTAGTTGATGTGGCAACAATTAACCTTGACATTGTCAAGAAGACCATCCAGTCTGAGTGAGCCACCATAACTAGATATATCTCAATTCTTGGTCTCTTGTTGATTATTATGCTTTAGTCTTCCAACTTGATATGCACTTGGGGAAAACAGAAATTTGAATTGAAGACGGAACCCATTGAAGATGATGTCTGAACTGTCTACTAATGCTACATAGGGTTGAAGTCTGTCTTTTTTGATGCCATCAAATCCTTTAGAAGCCACTGGATATGTTCTAAACTTTAAACTTCTGCAGGCCCCTTTGAGGGAAGAAAAGATACAACCTCGGAAGGACCTCCCTCCATTGTTTGTCCGTCTTGATGAAAGACGACCAGAGAAGCTCCACTACTTTGGCGTCTCCTTTGGGCTCACTTTGGACCTTCACCGCTTTTGGAGGAGACATAATTTTTCCCCGTTCTTCATTGCCTCTGTTCCCGTGAGAATTTTTTTTTTTTTTTTTTGTTTCAATCTTTGTATTGTTAACTTTTAGTTCTTTCTGTAGTTTCATTTTAAAAGTATAAAAAGATTAATCTATCATCTGACATGTCATTTTGCAAATCAGAGTAATGTGACCGGTGAACACTCGTGCATGGTTCTGAAGCCACTGGATAATGATGATATTGAAACTAGTGGATCAGATCCGATGTCATTCTTACGTCCATTTTTCCAAGGTTAGTCTAATATTTCTTTCTTTTCTTTGGGGATGTTTCTGGTATAACCTCAGTCATCTTTTCTGTAATCTGGAGTTTTCAAGATCATTGAATTGAATATTTTGGGAAAAAATATTTGGGGAAAATATGGCCTATGGAGCAAAATATTTGGGCTCTCCCCCTTGTTTCTCGTTGTCCACATAACAGCTTAAGCCGATGGGTAAATTTACTTTGGCCTCAATTTCTTGCTTAAGCTTCTAGCATTGTTTGTTCCTAGTTCCAAATTAATGTTTAAAATCTTCAGAGCTGCAAGCTTCTGAAATTGACACTGGTTTCCTTCCTGTTTTGATTTCTTGCTCGAGAGCTAGCGGCACCTTCCTGTGTGACATACAAAATTTCTCCAACTTTGCGGAAGTCCTCCTAGGTCGAGTCAGTCTAACTATTAGAAACATTGTAGTGTCTTCTTGTTGAAGCAGATTGCAGCACTCCATCTTATTTGGTTCTGCATCAGATTTGTCAAGAAAAGCCTCTCTTCCAATTCACCCAACCATTGAGGTCTTTGCCGTCAACAACGTGTATAGAGACAGTGGCCTTGCGAATCTTTTTGGAAACTACCTTTTTCTGTCTTTTTCTTCATTACAGCTGCATTGAGTTCAATTCTGTCAAATACATTAGTTTCCTTCAAAATTTTACTCCCAAGGAAATCAAAATATTGAGTGATCATCTTTGTTTCTAATTTTCCCAGGTAGCATTGATACCACAACAATAGCCCAGCATTATTCTCTCCGTAGTCTGCAAGACAATTAAAATATAAATGCAGGAAAGGACTAAGTTGAAATAAGCTAATGTAAAATTGAAAGTAAAAAGTGCAAATGCTTTCATTTGTAGAAGCTCTAGTCTCCTAAACCATCCTTGATTCCACAGTTCGGGAAATAGAATACTCCTTGATATTGACAGCCATGTGCAGTGTCAAAATTCTCTATTTTACTCCTTGCCGCAACAGCTAATTAAAAAACTAATAAGCTATCCCAATAAATGATAAACTATAACTTCTGCTTTGTTGTCCAGTTCCAATTATATGTGAGATGTGTTGTATCAGGGGCCTTTCAGTTTGGATATTGATCTTCTTAAATTGTCATCAGATTTCCGGCATATATTCATTCGGCGGTTGGCATCTACCTACAGACAAATGGAATACAAGCTTGCCATGAGGTGTGACTGATATACTCTGGCTTTTTCAGCTGGTTGAGTGATTCTGCAGACTCCAGTACTCTCACACTTACTCATTTTGCAGTATTTTGGATCCAAAGCTCAACTTCCCAGAGTATACAGAAAATGACCCTGCCTTGTCCTCTTCCAATAGTTTTTTAATTTCTAATCGACTTGGTATGAGGCGATTGGCAGCGTATGTAAACAATCAAGCCAACTATGACAAGGTAATATTTCATTTGAATGAGTTTAACATTTCTGTTTGTAATAAATGCATGTACTTTAGATATAACATCTCATTTTTATCGAGGTTTTTTCTAGGATAATACCTCTATAACATAAGTGGACAGATAAAAACAAGAGAAATTAGCTGGTTATTCACAACAGCCAACATGAATAAACAAAATCTCTATATCTATGATATGAAGAACTGCAAGGAATAACAGGCCAACTGCATCTATAATAATTATTGGTATGTACTTAATGGAGCTTAATTTTCTGTTGGTTGACTGTAAAATTCGAGGAGACTATAATTTGGGACTAAAAATCTGAAATGTTAAATTGTTGTAAATCATAATGATTGCTTGCATTTGACATTCCATGCCACTTGTGTCCCAAACTAATTCTGAAATTATCAGAGAAGCTGGGAGCAGATATTAGCATGCCCTTTCAAATTTAAGTCCTGCCTTTATATTTGTAAATATTGACACCAGTTTTTGATGTTTGTTTATTTTGGATTTATAGACAACTAATGAATAGTTCTGTATCCCCAGATTGATTTCTTTGACAATGTTCTTGCATGTCAATACTTTGAGGAGAAGATCCCTGTTACACTGTCATATGCGCAGGCTTCTGTTTTGCTATGTATTGGCTTGCAGAAAAAAAGCATTCCCTATATTGAGGTATAATTCCTTTTTCTTCCATACTTTCTTAATTTATCCATTAATTGTATAAAATAAAAATAGAACTTTTCAATATATTTGGTCTAGGTCTAGAATAATGTCGTATTTCTGAAATCTGAAAATGCGATATGGCTTAAATTCAGCCACATTTGAGTCAACAAAAGTACCACTTGTGTAGATATTGAGCCTACCTATACAACATATTCCTATAAATAACGAAGGTCTGACTCGATTGAGGTGCAATTCAGGCAGCGAAATCCCTCACCCAAGTCTTTTAGCCCATTTGGGATAGCATTTGAAAAGCCAAAACCAACTTCTGAGAGTTGCATTTTGAGGCAAATCATTAGGCAATGGATACCAAATAGCGGACTAAAGTTTTTATTCTTTATTTTCTACTGTATAAGGAGTACTGTTTGGGACTATTTTGGTTTCTATGTTGCTTTACTTCCCTGTCCGTTTAACTTCTTTGCTTTTCAATTTGTTTTGAATGCACAAGCAAGAGATTTAACATTTTGATGTCAATATTATTGTCACTGTGGAGCATCATTTTCTATGCATCAATTTGTTTGTAGGAAGAGATGAAGTTAGAAGGACAGCAGATATTATCTTTATACCGGAAAGTCATGAAGAAAATCCACAAGTATTTAGATGGTGTTGAAGCCGAAGAGATGGATTCAACTGCATCTTATCTGAAAGATAATGTAAGCTTATTTGGTGTCTGCTAGTTAAATGTTAGATATGCAAATGCATAAAGATCGTCTGCTATTTGATTAATGGATTTGTTTTGCCCCATTCCTTTTTTTTTTTTCCGAAGTTTTCTTCTTCGTAGAAGATGACATACAGTAGTCTAATTTGATACATATTCTATTCCCAATTAACTTGACAAGAAGTAAATAACGGTCACCTTAATTATTTCGTTTTGCATGTAGATTGTGATGAAACCTCATGACGTGCCTCTGGAGAAAGATCTTGATGATGCAGCAAAACTAGTCCAGGTTTTGCGACTTTCTTGCATTTGGTCTTCTATGTGCCTTGTATATCATTCAAATATTTTCCCTAACTTGAGACTCCATATAGGATGAGATGAAAGCCAAGGTCGATGGAGCTCTTGATCCACAGCGCCTGGAAAAGTACGCTATTGCAGACAAGGACGCTGACTTTGTGAAAGCTTTGCAGAATGGAAAAATTTCATCTAGCGGTATCGTTAGCGTGAAGTCAAGTAAAAGTAAGAATGAAAAGCAGGGGAAGCAAAAAGAGGCTGAAGTGGGTGAAAAGAAGAGATCCAAACACGACCATACTACCAAATCAAAGAAGAGGAGAAAGTCTTAAGGAATCTTCTTCCTTCTACTGATCTTTTATGGTTTGTGTTAAGACTTGAGTGATTCTCTGTTTAATTATCTTTTGTAATAGCCTCATCGCAAGTCCATGTAACAGTGTTGGTTTTCAAAGATATGTTTGTATTTAACTAGCATCGGGTAGGTGCACAATTTTGGCGTATACGATTCTATTGTTTCTTAGCTATGCAGTCTCTCTTGTGATATATTTTGGCTACTATTCCTGATCTAGCACTATATTATATGACACCATATGGTGTCATATGATCACGCGTTTCAAGACACGTCCTATGAGTGTATGATACAATGGTATTAGATCATTTTTATCTTTTCTGAAGTCTTGTTCTAGTGTTTTCGGTTCACCATAACATGTCAAATGCTGATATTAAGTTCAATCTTCATTTTTCAACTACTAAATATTGTGATTTTATATAATCGTAGTTAAGTCAAAAGATATACAATGTAGATGTAAAATTGAAGACCTGAACTCAATGTTTAATGAGAGTTTAAATTTCAATAATTAATTATGAGCTAGCTTAAATTTCGATATAGGTTTCAAAAGTTATCGGAAGGTTTTAAAAGTCACAAATTTTGATGTAAGAATTTACTTTTTACATTTTGCAATTATAATCCAAACTTTCGTACTTTATTCAATTTTTTTTTTAAATAAAATTTTTATTCGAGAAAACAAAGGCGATGACATGGACGACGGAAACCAAAGCCTCCCAAAAAGGAAACATCAAACAACAACATAAAAAAAGTCAAAAGGACTTGCAAATAACAATCAGCCTGTCCAATTGCTCTAGATATTAATGCTATTTAATCCTTCGTTCGGTCAATAGAATCACGAAACTCTATCACTTTTATGCCTTTGTGAGATGATTGCATTATGGAGACGTTGACAGAAGGAATAAATGTTAACATAACAAGCAACTTCCTGAATCTCTCTGAACAGATTGATGATATTCCAAGACCATAAGAAGTTTTAGCTAAGGCATTGAATAGCAACGAGAATCAGTAAACACTCGTGGGATGCTTAAACCTCTGCTGATGCAAAAAGATAGCCCCTCCTTAAGCTGATTTCTGTTGAACCAAATTGGGCTCTGTGTATGGAGTCCGACTGTCAGTAGAAAATAGCCATATAGTGTGTGACATGTGAAGTGACGTGACTGTTTTAAACTGGCAGTCAGACTATATACGGAAGCCAATCTAACTCAATAGTACTACCTCGAAGCTGAAACAATACTAGTAATTTTACCCATGTGTTGCACGGGACGATAATCGCAGATGATATAAACAAATTAAGAAAATTAAATTGCATTTTATAAAAAAGATTTAAACTATAATATTTGATTATTTATGCATGTGTAAAGGAAAATATTATAGGTGCTACCCGTAATACGATATAGTCGATAGAAGTTAAAACAAAGATTATTACTCTCTCCGTCCCATCAAATAATTCCCGGTTTATTCTTTTACATAGATTAAGAAAAGTTAATTGATATTGTTGGAAATGTACAATTTTGTGCATACCTGATTAAGTTAAAGATTAATCCATATTTGATCAAGATTAATCTATATTTGATTTAAACTAAAGAAATAATGATAAAAATCATTAATCAAATAGCGTTGCATGGCTTTGATATGTCAAGAAATGAGGGTGAAAAGGGATTAATTTAGTGCTAAACAAAATGAATTAGTTTATTAGTTTATATCAGTGTTCTAGAAAGTGTGAGGTGTGGAAAAACATCAAGCTCAAGCATTAAGCTTATGAGCGCCTAAACGCACCAATGCGTAATAAAAGCGCAACCAATGCGTGGCAAAGCGTGGAGCCCAAGTTTCAAGTATAGGCGCTGCTTAAGTATCGCCTAGGCGAGTTTTTTAAAACATTGGTTTATATATAGATTTTTTTAATTATCTTTACAATTATCATCAAAGATTCGAATGAAAATAGGAAACTTGTCCAAATAAGGTTAATTGTTTGATTTAGTTTATTTATCTATGGCAATTGAAATTTACCTTTCATAAAAAGATATGTATGTATAAAACTCAAGATCTTTAATCCATAATTTATTATTATCTTCGTGCAAAGCACATGTGCAATTTAATCGTATTAGTTTGTGTTGAAATCTGTTAAAAAATAAAAATATGTATATTAGGATAAAACACAATTTCTATAATACGATTCCTTCTAGCTAAAGGCAAGATCGCCAATAACATATAGTAATTGGAAAAATGAATTAAATTTATAGCAAATGTAAGCTTTAAAAATTGTATCCATGTATGTTGGCACTCAATGCATTATCCAAACTCATGATAATTGTAAAGATGCATTAAAAAAAATTTAAAAAAGAAAAGTAGAGGGAGGGACTGCCTTTTCAAAACAAAATTTTAGAATATTATGGTTAAGACGAAGTTACAATGAATTTAAAAAATTATTTGCTAATGTCATGGATGGAATCAGTCCTGTAAAATTTCAATCTACATAAAGTTAATTATTTAAAATTCTTTACAAAATTAATGTTGTTAATACAATCAATGTGTAATGCAATGAATTATTGAAAATTACTGCAACATGATATAATTCCCATAAGCAAATCCATGGAACGGATGCTTAGATTAAAACTAAATAATAAAAAAATAAAGGAACTTGTATAATATACCTGCTATTAGAACTTATGACAAACATAATAAGTGGAATGAAGAACATATATCGAAGACATTGACCGTGCTAATATATGTATTTTAATTTTTTCTCATTTTTATTGCAAGGTATTAAATAAAGATAAATATATGAAAAAAATCGAAGATGCGTGGCACTCACAGTTAATGTTAAAATAACTGTAAATAATACTTAAGTTTAAATAAATATTAGGGTGGAATCTTTGTTGCCATAAAAAGGAACCGAGAAGGGGGGGGGGAAGGATTGAGAGATAATGATACATAACTGAAAGCAAATTTCGAGAGATTTGAATTACCCTAATTTGGATAAAGATAGAATAGAAGAAAATGGTTTGAATTAGGAAAGAGAAAGAGAAAATAAAGATTAAAATATAATGCATTTAAATTAAGAAATAGAAAAACATGTGTTGGAATTAAAAAAAAAATGAAATTGGTCGCCAAGATTCCATGATGGAACCAACGGCCAAGATGAGTGTGACTAAAATAGAAGGTGATTTAGGCAGGAAAATATAAAATAGAAAGTGTAATGACTTTAAGTGTGTGTGTGTGTATATATATATATTATATGAGTAAAGCTAGTGGATCAGATCATAATATTCTCCAATGACACCTCCATAGTAGACACGGGTTTTGTTGATAAGAGATCCGACGGTTAACACAGTGGAATTAGAAGTATGGGCGGTTTGGAAAGATGGGGGCCTTGAAAGTAAGATATATTCCAAATTGTTCCATTTTTCCTTGATTCCCATGCCACCCTCTCAGTTTTGAATGGTTATATTGAAGCCTTACTCCAATTTATTTTGGAGATGAAATCCTTGCACTTGAGGATGATCCTTCTAGGATCCATTCCTCTCGCCCCAAATAAGCCTAGTGATAATCATTGGTATTAATTAAGGCTCTGACATGGCCAGGTTTAGCTTCAGGAGATGATAAGAATCAGAATAAAAATTGCTCTTGCAAGCAAGGTATTGAAAGTTTGAAACTGTAGACCAAATAAATGATGAAAGAACTCCCAAACATGTAAGCAAAGCCATCTCATCATACTTTATTCAATTGATCACAAATTAAATTTATAACTTTTCAACTTAGGCTATCACGAATCATATATTTAATTCGATTTTCATTTTTTTAATTAAAATACCAACCATTTGAGATATTAATTTTGATTGTGTTTTAGCCATCTCAAAATTATGATACGTTAAATTAGCAGAATTTATCATTGATTTTGATACTCCAGATCTTTAATATGTCGTGGTAAGAGCAAAATCAATGAAACACTCGTCATCAATGCATTTGAGCTTTTCAAATACTAAATGAATTTGTATACACTTAATCTGAATTCAACAATTTAAAGTCGACTTAAACTTCCAAATGTTATAATTTTTATCTTCAGCATGCATAATAATAGTGTATCGGAGGTATAAAATCAGCATAATGGCACGAGTCGAGACTGCAAGAATATCACAATTAAGTAGATTGAACAATACTGTAAAGCTCCTTAGTTAAGGAAGAAAAAGGAACAAAAATCTTACCTGTTATACTATTTGCAACACTTGTTACCAAGAAATGGAAAGACTCACCGTTCATCCAGCTACCAACTGGAACAAAGAAAAGAGTGATTTCGGACGGGCAAGAAAGCCAGTTTTTGCATAAAATCAAGGACAATATTGTGCTTAAGTAATGGACAGAGATACTTTTATTTTCTTGCTTAACCCTATATAGTAACATTGAGTCGAGCATAATAAGTATGTAAGAGAAGATCGTAAGTTCTCCGGCTCACTAGAAAGTTTGCTTTGGAGAAGAGAAGGGGGGAAAAAGAAAGAAAAAAGAAAAAGAAGTTAAGCTGTGTGTCACGACCTCGGTTAACCCAAAACCGTGTTGATGGGCAAAGCTACACAGGCCCTCCAATAAATAAATAAATTGAAATACAATCATGATAGTGAGTTTATATCTTTCAGAACTCCACCATAATCTACCTTTTTGTAATAAAACAATTTAATTAAGAAAAGATTTAGATAAGGTCGAGTCAAATCTAATATTATGAAATTTGTTAAATCGAAGGCTTTGAGGGGAAAAACGAAAATTAAAAAAAAAAAAAAAAAACAAGGTTCTTCACCCCGGTATCGCCCTACAAAAATAAAGTCATTTTTTTAGAGAAAAAATAAAGTAATTTTCCTTAAGAGCAGGTTTAATGTTTGAGTTTTTCCACCCCACAAATATAAATAATGTTGGGGGAAAAGGGGGGGAAATGTTATATTGAGGGAGAATAAAGTAAGTGAGGGGCTAAATTTAGCCCATTTCATTTATCATTTTCCACCCACTATCTCTCTCACTCACAAAGCCGTGTGCCAACCAATCAAATTTTGAGATCGGAAGAGCACACGTTTTTCCCCCAACTTTTATCCTACACATTTATTGGAAATAGGTTTTTTCCCCTATCCCCTTAGCTTTTTTCACTTTGGCATTTTCCCCTAACATTGATCTTGCTGTAAGGGGAAAAAATGATTGCAACCCTTTGGAAAGTCAAATACTCAAATTCATCAATATAAATTTTAATAATCTGCTTCTTGATTTATCAAAATCATATTTGATTTTTATTGTCAATCTTGTTCACTAACCATTTCTATTTAAAAAGAGAAATGGTTTTTATGAAAGTAAATGGTATATATTTTGTAGAACATTTGGGTTTCATAGAATATGTGAATGTGATTAGTTTGATCTGATTCTATTTTTAAATGGAAATGGTTTGTGAATGGAACAACATCGACATCATTCAAGCACATATCGTCTCATATATATATATATATATATATATATGTGTGTGTGTGTGTGTGTGTGTGTGGCACACTCAAATCCCTTAGCCCATTTACTCCTTTGGCCCAATGTGATATTACCATTGGAGACTACCCATTTAAGACAACTCTTGTCTTTGGTTTGAATTAGGACTTTGGCAAGAACAAAAGAGAGAAGGGAGACGCAATGAGTTTGGTGGCCTTTTTTGGTGAAATCCGTGCAACTCTGGCGAGCCTCCGGTTGCCATTCCCCAAGGAGACGGTGCCATGATTCCGGTATATTAAGTGTGATCCTTAATCTGAGCTCAAACATTACAACAAGAGGAGGCATTTTGGAGCAAAGTTCTTGAGTTGTTTCCACACTTTGGGAGATTATTGGTCTCTGTTCTTGCAAGAATCTTGTGTTTTAGACATTGTAATCTCAACAATATGCAAGCAGTTGCCAATTGAAGTTAAAAAAAAAAGAAACAACACAAGGTAGAGCAGCAATCGCTTGACTGGCTACCTTCAACATAGTCATAGAGATTCTTTTCTTGGTAGATTATGAATATTAATTAAGACGTACATCACAAGAAGAAAATACTAAAACACTCAAATCATACAGAGATAGTCCACTGTAATGACCTAAATGGCATACTGTCATAAAGAGGTAGTTTATAAATATAAAAGATAATTAATAAGTTTTGGTAAGCCCGAGTCACTATCGAGCAAAAATGAATCGGAAAATCTAAGTTTTAAATATACTAATAATCAACAAAGTTTCTTCAACATCTATGAAGGAATCATCTGCATAAAGTTATACCATTGGGAAAAAGAAACTTAAAATTTGAGAAAAGGAAAAAATAATACTAAATAATTTTAAGAATTAAATTAATTAAATAGAAATATAGAATAGACTTGAAGGTCCAAATGTTGGGATGTTATAAATTTTCAGCATGCACATCCTCCTGATCTGTACTCAGTTCCAGAAATAGATTCCGGGATTCGCTGGAGATCACTGCATAACAGCGTAAACAACATGTATAATCAGCATAGTCTGATAAGTCGAGACTCAAGAATGTCATAATTAGTAGATCAAATATTACTAGAACAAAGAAAAATGATCTAACGAACAATAACGTCCATGTTATAATGAACAACTGCATACATGACACTTAATTTATGATGTGTAGTAAAATGACTTCAATTATTCCGTACACCAACCAAGTGCCACGTATGTATGAAGTTGCTCATTATAACATGAGTACCGTTACTCATTAAATCATTTCTCCTACAATAGAAATCTTATCTTTTATACTATTTGCAAAATAGAAATGGAGATACTCACCAATGAGATGGCATCTCTTCATCCAATTGCCAACTGGATCAAAGAAAAGAGTGATCTTAGACAGGCAAGAAAGCCATTTTTCACATAAAATCAAAGACAATAGTGTCAAACGAACAAGATTTTAACTTTTTGTTGTTGCTTAATCCTATATAGTACAGTCCAGTCAAGCATAACAAGTATGCAAGAGAAGAGAGTAATTATTTTACATGTTCATCGGCTCACTGGAAAGTGCGATTTGAGCAACACATAAAAAGGCAGCATCTACATTGTAATCTTCTTTAGCTGAGGTTTCAAAGTAAGGAATGTTTCCCTTTGCGATGCACCAATCTCTAGCTGTTTTCTCAGAAACCTGGACAAAAGGGGGTTGTTAATTTTATTACAATTTCCAAAGGACTAATCGAGTTCTCGACTATATACACTACCCTGTATACGCCCTTACCGCTCGACTATTTCCACCGTCCACGTCTACCTTGTTCCCAATCAATACAAAAGGGAAAGTCTCCGGGTTCGAAGGGTGTGCCTGCAGTCATTATACAAAGTACTAGGAAATCTTGTGGGTCGTTGTATTCGACAGTACTTTCCAGTACTGTGTACCAGATGATTCAATGCCGATAATTGTATGTACGGATAACGTGACATCGATTTACCTGTTTGAGAAAATCCTCATGCCAATTTTGAGTGTTTCAAATGATTTTTGAACATTCACATCATACACAAGAATGCAGCAATCTGCCCCTCTATAGAATGCAACTCCTAGGCTCTGAAACCTTTCTTGTCCTGCTGTATCCCATATCTATTCGAGTTTCGATTCCCGCATTATTATTATAGAAACATCATTAATCGCATGTTTAGTTGTTGGTAAAGTAGATAAAAACGTATTATCCAGTATTAAGAAAAAAAGAATAAGCTGAAACCTTGTATAGTACTATATAATATTGTCTAGTACTGTGTATCAAACATGTAAGAAAAAGGTTTGTAGGCAGACAAACTCACTTGTAAAGTGACCAGGTTGTCATCAATCTGTATTTCTTTTGTGATGAAATCAGCTCCAATTGTTGACTTCTTCCGATCTCGAAATACTTTGTATGCATATCTTGAATCATAGTTAAAGAACTTCAAACGTAAATGTGGTTTCCAAACAACACAAATACACATTGAAACTTATAACATTAATGGCAAGAAGCAAAAGACCTGAAAATTGTTGTCAACAATAAAACATGTTTGGTATGCTAAACTGAATCACGACTAGACAAGATTAGACGAGGGGGGAATAAAACAAAAATCCGATAGTCAAGCATGCCAACCTAGTCTCCAAAACAATTCATAGGGATTTCAAACAACAAAAGTGAAAGAAGGATACTGATTCATCAAAGATGTCTTTCCCACCCTGAAAATGAACCATTGAAAAAAGCATACATTAACTTCTTAACCATTGGAACAAAAAAAAAAAAAAAACTTGCAAGTTAAAGACAGAAGATTAACAAGAAGGTTTTGAGTCGAACCCGCTGTCACCGAGGAGGATGATTTTGAGCAAACTTCTCTTCGGCTTTGTCACGTCCATAAGCTTAAATTGTGATCACAGAAAATGGATGAACAAAGATAGATGAATTACTGAAATATATTGCCCACTTTTTGTTTGTGGTATGATCAAAAGAATCACGTGAAGCTTTTAGCTTTGAATGCATTAATCTGTTGAGAAATCGTGCATCCCATGTATAAGTCTTATAATAATTCATATCAATGAAGGCGGCTGGTGACAGTTGATTCATTCCTCTATACTTGTTAGCTGGTCAAATTGTTCTTGCAAATACTCCATCTTTTTGGTATCTTTCTTACAAGATATGATTACTTTGGATTAAAAAAATAAAAAGAGGTGGTATAGTAATTAGATCGTCCTATCAAGCAAGTCATTTGAAGGCAAAAAATTGATCACACGGTACGAGAAAATTCATCTCGTCCATGTTATAATGTGAAGCTTTTTTAGCGTTGTGCCGCATATTGTCATTTTGGCGATAATGAAACAACTTCTCAACCCTCGCCGAAGGATGGGGAATGAAGAAGCATTTGAGAAAACCCGAATGCCTTCTATGTGGCGTATCGGATGCACGTCATATGACCTATCATATATCTGGCGTTAGATCAGCGTTATGTTATAATTATGT
The DNA here is from genome assembly GCA_963692815.1 of Nyctanthes arbor-tristis. Classification (NCBI taxonomy): domain Eukaryota; kingdom Viridiplantae; phylum Streptophyta; class Magnoliopsida; order Lamiales; family Oleaceae; genus Nyctanthes; species Nyctanthes arbor-tristis. The sequence goes on along the minus strand of CAVNYN010223760.1, from coordinate 24,143 downwards.
ATTCGTGTATATCTAGAAGAAAAATTGACAATTTCGAACTATCAACGTTTGTGCTTTCCTATGTTAAGGTTTACTGGAGCTTCAAAGATGAAAAGTTTTTCAAAATAGGTAAATATATATTATTGGATACAAAATGTTGTGACTTCACGCAAACAAATTGATTAGTCAGTTTGATTCAAAATTGAAAAAAGCTGGATTTCTTTTCATGGACTTGTCAAAGTCAAGGTCCTGAAATGGTCGGAAAAAAGTCACCAATAACACATGGCACCACTTTTTATTCCCTAGAAACCCTTAATTGATTAATTAGTTGAGTTGAGTTGAGCTGTCATTATATTACATATAGTTTGAGGCCGGGCACGTAATATTCGTATAATTTTATATATACGGTTAGTTTAGGACCACAAGATTAATGATTAATACTTTTAATAAATCTAAGAATATAAATTGGATGTGTAACCCATCACATCTTCCAGGCAGTCACATTCTAGACTGCGCGTATGGCGTGGGTACTTTTTTACGGGCAGGAAAAAAATGGGGTGAGGATGTTTTTGTCAATCCACATGGAGCGATCAACCTTATTAATCTTTTTACCAATTATAAGAAAAATGAAAATTAGAAATATAATAATTGAGTAATGTGATATTTAATCCTATAATACTACAAAAACAGAAACTATAGCAGCGATATTTTATGACGGCATCAGATATCGTTGCTATAACGTTGACTACAGCAGCGATTTTAAGTCACTGCAGAAGTCACTACCTTATACCGGCGACATCATAATGTCCTTGTTGTAAGATGTATCTACAGAGATGACAAGTGATGTCGCCGCTGTATATTGGTATCTATAGAGGCAATGTGTAAAAGTCGTCGTTATATTTTTTGATCTAAAACGACGACCCATAAATATCGTCTTTATATGATTGGCGGGAAAATTTCCCGCCTTTGTTCTCGTATTTAGTGACTGAAAATTGTTGTTATAGGGAAAATATTTGTCGATATAGTTATAATAATATATATAATATATATTATAAAAGTAAAGTAATAACCAAAAGTTAAGCTAGTCCAGTTGGTGAAATATCATGTCTTTGCATTTAAGGTGCTGGGATCGACTCCTCACATGGGTAAATAATATCTAATTAAATATGGATGGAAAAAGACCGAGCTATGGGGCTGGGCTGGGCTGGTGGGTAGGGTGGGACGGGGGTCGGGTTGGGTTAAATTTTTTTTTTTTAATGACCGAAACCGATCGATCATATAGCCGAGACTATGTCGCCTCTATTGGGTGGCTCTTAGATTGCGGCGACTTGTGGATCTACTACCACGAGTTTTTAGCCGTGACATTCGCAAGCGACTTTGTCGCTGCTATCACACATTTGCGGCGATATATACATATTTTGTGACGATGATAGTCGTAGTTATTAGGCTTATTCCTTATAATGCAAGCCCTGACCTTTAAGATGGTATCAATTCAACAAGGAAATTCATAGATATTCCTAGGGGTGGGCGTCGGACGGGTCGGGTCGGGTTTGGCCTCAACCCGAACCCGACCCAACACTGAGTCGGGTTGGCGAGTTTGGAACCGAGCCGACTCGACTCGGTTCCATAACTCGACTCAACCCGAGTCAACTCGGGTTGACTCGGGTCTCGGGTTGGGCCGGCAACTTGAATTTCGACCCAAAATTTCACCAATTTATTTTTTTGACATATTTCAATGTGATTTAAGCCCAAAAAAATTAAAAATCGAGTTTTTTTATTTTTTTAGGCACGTTTCAATGTGATTCAAGTTTAATAAAACTAAACAAAGAACTTCAGTTGAGAGAGAGTTTTTGAGTGTTTTGAGTGAAATTGTAAAAGGAAAAACAAACTAATAATAAAGAATGAAAACGTTGTGATCTTAAAACGAAAAAAAATTTTGGTAAAAAAAAAATATATATATAACCGGGTTGACCGAGTCAGGTTAAGCGGGTTGACCCGGGTTGGACCGAGTCAAGCCGAAACCCAACTCGACCCGGTCGGGTCCTCTATACCCCCAACCCGCGTCCGACCCAATTGCTATAGTAACCCGACCCGATTGCTACCCGTTTCGGGCCAGTAAAGTCGGGTTCGTCGGATTACCGGATCGGATGCCCAGCCTTAGATATTCCAGTGAATACCTCTATATGTTACTTAATTATTACTAGTTCTCGAAAACTATTTTTATTTACTAGTTCTTTAAATTAAAGAGCACCTTAGAAGGTCTATTAAAGGTGCTCCGAACTAGATTATGACTTGAGGCGGTTTTCTAGAACTTTAATTTTATTAATTTTTTATTTAGTAATAAAAAATTGACAAGCACTAGCGGATGGTACTACTATGACACCATTCACATGATGTTGTATGGCTAATAGAAATTATTCTCTTCATCCCATAAAGATATTCACATTCCATTTTTAACCCCATACTTTCACATGTCCACTCTTCATTTTATCACTGAATCTGTTATTACTAGGGCATGGTATCTGATCTAGGAACCCGAAAAAACTGACTCAACCTATCCGTCATGGGTGGGGTTACTGTTCCTAGTGGTTCGGGCGCGGGTGGGAGGTTAGGGAACCTGACTCAGGTCAAGTCGGGTCCAGGTTGAGTGGGGTTAGACCCGCTTAACCTGTTGAACCTGACCGGGAAGCCGGAGTCGGGTTTGACCCTATTTGATAATATATTTTTTTTCAAAAAAATCGTGTTGAATTTTGATTCTTTATATCCTAGCCCTACTCAGTGCTCACACTCACTCTCTCAACTTCTCAACTCTCGAGAACCCTAACCACCGAATTCAAATCCTCTCCATAGATCCACCTCCACTGTCGCTGCAACTGCTTCCGCCTCCTCTGCCGCCACTCCTTTCACTGCTGGATTCTGCCCTGCCGCTACTACCCTGTTGCATCTCCTTTTTTCTTTTTTTCCTTTTTTGTTGGTTGAATTTTTGTTAGTTTAGCATGAACTTGTATGATGCTTTTCACCAGTATATGTTGTTGTATAATCAAGAAGTAGAATGTTTTGGAAGTGTAGAATGTTGCTTTAATTAATTGCATAGAGAAGGAGTAGGGTATTTTGCTTGGTTTTGAAGTATTTTTCAATTGAATAAAAAAAATTAATTTGAAATTTGGAATTATTGGGCCTGATTGTAGGTTGGGCCACTAGGGCCAGTACAATGTTGGCCCAACTTGAGACCCAAATCAACCCGAGTTGACTCGGGTTGAGTAACCGAGTCAGATCGGCTTGGTTCTTGATTCAGGAACACGAAAGTAGGTCGGGTCGGGTTCGAGTTGGGACCAAACCCAACCCGCCCGACCCGATGCCCAACCCTTATTATGATAATAATGGTACTAGAAGATGGTGTTAGTAACTTTTTGTTTTCATTTTGGAGTCAATGTACGGGAGTTAGAAATAATAATTGAATAACTTAAAAGAATTTTTTTGGAAGGAAAAACTTAGGATTTTTAGTATATTATTTTTATCTATCTAAAACGATGGTCAACCTACTTTATCGTGCAAGTGTTTAATTTTTCATTTCTGTACATATCCCTAATTAATGTTCAAAAACCTCCCGAAAATTTTGTTACAAAACCTTCAGGACACGTCGTTTTTCCATGTGCACCACATAGGAAAATCCACTGATGGGTCTCATTGAGAGAGACACGTGGCTCAGAGGATTTTGAATATTATCGTGTATGCTATTATTCCACATCAATTACCTATTTATTAAAAGTATTCTCAAAAAATTAATGAGAAATAAAGACATATATAAAAAGATATTGTGTAAAATTTAATGTTTCAACTATTACAATTATTTATTAATTTGTGTGAAAATAACTAATAGATTATCGTTTGAGATGGGGAAGTATAAAATAGAGTTGTCAAAAAACTTTGGATTGATATTATAAGGCCTAAATAGATGTTGGATCTTTAGACCAGGCCCTCATAAATGTATTTAGTAAACAAGGTAATAGCAAATTCAATAAATTTTGGGTTACATTACGAGTGACGAAGGAATAGGGGGTCTTCAACTGCAAGTGAAAGAAATGGCAACTGGCAACGTGATGGCAACGGCATGGGTACTGGGGAATATGAGAGGATGGGGACAAGGATGCCATTGATAATCTATTTGTATAAATTTATTATTACTAAATTTCTAATTTTAGCCGTAGTTTCAATAGTTAAGATGCTAGTGCTTTCTGAGAACATTTCTCGTGCTTTATGGTAAAAGTTTTAGGTTCAAATCACATCCCTCCCTTCCCGAATTTCCCTCCATTTCCTATACCCCCTATATCAAAGAAGTAATAATAATAATTTTAGTCTAACTTTAAAATAAACTAGACCTTAAATGTGCATTGCACGTTGTGTGACACGAAAAAATATGTGTGGCGGTGTATGATTTAACAAAAATGTGTTCATAAACTCTTCTTGGTAATATTTGTTTGTACCATCAATCGCTTTGTCAAAACTCACAGAATTATTTTAGTGGAGACGTCTGATGACAGTTACAATTGTTTAATTTTGAAACTTTCAATTTACCACATTAATTAGTAGAGATTAAAAATACTAAGTACCGTGGTGAAGACATTGAATGTAATTACCCACACTAATTAAAATTAATAAATGTTTAATGTAATTAACATAGCATACTAAATAACGTGTACTTAATATTTGGACACAATATGGAGTGTAACAAATGAGTGCAATAAAGAAAAAGGGTAAAGTAGGAATTAACACAAAAATGAATGGACAATATTAGAACCTGAATGTTTTACAGACACATCCCACCTTTTATATATAGGCAATTATGTTACCATTACAATTTTTATTTGTAGCAACACATTATATATACACAACAATTATAAGATAATTTCAAACAATTCATCTACAAATTTGACCCTAATATAAAAAATTAAAATTAAAGTACACCAAATCCGTATGATTCTCTTTCTTCTTTCACAGTATCAAGGAGCAACACCACAAACAACAATCAAGAAAACTCCAGCAATACCTGTCATCGTATTTTTTGCATTTTCCCTTGACCTTCTCTTTTCTATTTAATTACAATCCTTTTCTGTCTCCATCGTGTTTAATTTCCTCTTCTGCCAGTCAACAAATAAAATGGTAGAAGTCATACAAACCATAACCGACGCTGATCATATATAAGAAAGTTTCAAATATGAATCCTGATTATACATCTAAATGAATTTGCCACTCCAGAAATGAGTCAATCCGTTTTCCGATATACATAAGAGAAAATAAAAGAAAAGAATTGCGAAGAGAAAATAAAAGAAAAGAATTGCGATAAAATAAGAGAAGAATTGAGATATATATCACATGAAAATTTTCAATGAGGGAGAGTTGAGGGTTGGAGGTTAAATTCAATTACAATCTCGATCCCGATTTGTTTGTTTTGGAAAAAGGAAAAAAAAAATCTCCGCACTGTTCGACAGTAGAGATAGGTATTGAATATAAATCAATTAAGAACATTCGAATTATTAGGAGGGTTAATTTTAATTAAGTGACCAAAATTCCAATCTAGATTTAGAATTAGGGTTTTATGTATAATACTTTTGGTGTGCTTAAGAAAGAGTGCTGAAAAATAAATACGTATGTCTATAATGTGGTGGTTATTCATATTATTTTATTAATATCTATTTCTGTAATGTGGTGTAACAATTAAGTTTTGTAATCGTAATATAATTACACTTTATATATTAGTACATAAACTACTCAAATTAATTATTATATCAATTGAAATGATTACACAAATAATGCATTTTCAAAATTATTACTCCAACCATCATCGTATCTGGCCATGGTGAAGGGACAAATAGATAACATAATCTTTGACCAAAATAGTTGAGTTTGTGCTACTTTTCTTATCCAAGTTGAAATTCTAACAAAGAGAATTTATTATGCATACTTACATAATTGTGAATGAAGTCATAATAGAGCTACTAAAAATACCCAAATTATATTATTATGAAGCGATAAAAATCCCAGCTCAATTTAATTAGTATATATATATATATATATTTTTTTTTTTTGGGTTGGGGGGGGGGGGTTAGTATAGAATTAGTGGTTACACAATATTTGTTTGGTGACACAAATCCATCTATATCATTGTGGGTCTTCGTCTCTTTAGAATTTTATAAAGCGGTCCTGATATATACCGCAAGTTGTTGATCTTATTGTTGTGTAACATTGTTGACTGAAAGTACGATATATGGTCAGTGGGATGCAACTCTTCTGATTTAAGGTAACACTGCTGTGTTTAATGAATGAATTTAATGTGATTAATGTTGTTTAATACTCCTTCCGTCCCAAAAAGATAGTTCACTATTTCATTTTAAGCCGTCCCAAAACGATAGTCTAGTTGCTAGTATTTAATTTTTCATTTTCATGTTTACCCCTATTTAGTTAACAAATTTAATCTATCTTGGTACACATAAATTTTTGGGAAAAACATTCTACCAATTTAATTCTTATAATTTAAGATTATTCACAAGGTATATAACCATCAAAATTCCTTCTCAATAAATTTATATTGGCAATTAGTCTCATATCATTAATTGTGTGTGAAGGATAAAATTGGAAAAACACATATAAAATTAATGTTCCAACAAAATTATCTACTATTTCTTAATCTACATAAAATTACTTATAGTCCTATCTTTGTGGGACGGAGGTAGTACCACTGTTACTAAACACTATAGAAATGTAACAGTAAATAATTAGTTGAATCACAAGAGGGTTATTTATTCGTACATTTAGTTTCACTTATCATTTAATAAAACACATGATTTTCACTTAAACCAGTGCTAAAGCACCAGCTAGTAAGAGCATCGACATTGGTGGTGCTAAATCAAGTTATTAATGAAGTTGTTAATTAACTACTCAAAAAAGGTAACTATATTGGTGGTGTTAATGTAGTTGTTAAAGAAATCTTTTTAACTTATTAACTTGATGTTAAAGTTAGTATCAATTTTAACAACTCACGTGGTCAATCATTTTTATTTTTTTATTTTTTTATATTGGTTATAGATTGAATTAATTTAGTTATGGCCTATTTTTTGACTTAAAGTTGGACTTTAATAGTTAAATTTAACATCACTAATGTGTTAAAATCAATAATTAAATTTAACATGCTTACATGACACTTAATAGTTTCTAAAACCCTATTTTATTACCTATGTGGATAGTTAAATTTAACAACAGTAATGTGGATGCTTTAATACTACATACTCCCTCCGTCCCACAAAATATAGTTCAACAGTTATTTTTACACAAATTAAAAAACAATCATTAATATAGTTGAAATATTAAATTTTGCTTATATTTTTTCATATATACCTTTATTTCTTATTAAAGATCGGAAGAGCACACTTTAAATGCAGTTATATTTGTTGTAGAGTAATAACAAATACATTTATTAGGGGTATACATGAAAATGAAATATTAAAAACATGTTCAATATGATAAATGAACTATCTTTTTTAGACGGGTGAAAGTAGTATATTGAGCTATCTTTATGGAACGGAGAGAGTAGTTATTTAAAGAGCAATTCTAGATGGATATGAAATGGAGACATTATTAAGTGATATTCTCATGTGGCACACATTCATTGAGTGATGATTACATGGCTATTTTTTCATCATCTAATACAAGTGTGTCATATAAGAATGTCACCTAATAATGTCTCCTTTTCATGCCCCCTAGAATTTTTCTTATTTAAACGTACTGAATTTAGACATAACATTCGTTAACTAAATATAGTAGTAATCGTTCTCTTGCTTGTCATGACAAGCTGGAGAGAATGACTCTCTGCAGTCATGTTTTTCCTTGAAATTTCAAGTTGTGTGATCATTTATTTGATTGTGCCAAATTAAAATCTAGTACTAGTGACTAAAAATCCCTCAGCCAAGACATAATTTCTTGGCACATGTTTAAGTGGGAAGTTTCGTTTCATTGCCTCTTTGGATAATTGGTTATTATTGATTTTGATTGTGATCCTACCACCAAGACATAATTTCTTGGCACGTTCTTACGACGTTTTATTTGCCTTTGCAATCAAATCTTGAAATGAACATTAATGATTTTATTATTATATAATAAATTGATATCTTTAGTTGCAAATAATGCTTCAAGTTAGAGTAATGTTATTTATTTAGACTGGAGACTGGTCTCCAGTCTAGATAAATAGTATTATTCTTTTAGTTATGCCACAAGTATGGAAAGTTATTCAAATCTGCCAATTTTATTATTCTTAAATAAATAACTACTACCGTATCTCTAAATATATTTTTATACTTTGTATAAATAGGATTATTCTAATTCTTTCTTACATGAAACATGTATATACATAAGGTTATCGAAGTGTGCTAGCTCCTCTTGGTAAGGAATACGGAAATTCAAGACATACGCACGTAGCAGTGGGCATTTTGGAGGATCAAGTCTACTGAAATTAAACCGACCAAACCAACAGTTTTGCTTGGTGTGAGACCCCAAGAAAACCAAAAAGTAAAACCGTTCAAACGAAAGAAATAAAAAAATTCGAAACTAAAGAAACCGGCTAACTATCTGACGAACCGAAACCAATGGAACCGTCTCTGTGCGGTATGTAAAATTTTGGAACCAACATGCATTGGTTGGTTTTGGTTCGACTAGCTAGTCAGCCTAATTGAACCAAACGACGAGTCGACAACCACCCTTATATGTTCAAGCAAGCACAGATCACGTTTACCCATTTCCAAACCTTTCTGGGATAGAAAGTATATATCCTCTTTGTAATGTGTTCTGTTGTAATAATAAACATATAATTCATCGAATCCATGTTTTGGGCAAATTCTTTAAACATATTGTAAAGCAATTAAGATGTTTTGTATATTATTAGAATAAAAAAACGCGAGACGTCGATTATAAATAATACATAACATTAGTCGAACAAATGAAAAATATTAGATAATATGTGTGTGTGCGTGCGTGTGTGTATTATATACAAATACAGTGGTTTGATAAAAACCCCACAATTTCCCATTTAATTTGTGGATAGAATTTCACACGTATGCATATAATATATATATATATATATATACACGTTAAGATCGTAACCCGATTGGCTCTACCAAGTTATATGACATCAACATATGACATCATCTTAAGCAATCAGGTGATGCCATGTGGAAGTAGAAGAAATTTCAGGTAACCCTCCTTGGAATAGTCTATGAAGCTGCAATAAAAAGACAAAAATTATTATAATTATTAAATAAATAAATATAAGAGGATCTGAAGAAAAACTTGTCATTTCCACTTCCACACTATCTAAAATTCCCAATGGCTTCTAATTCTCAGTATCAAAACCCTAACTCTAATCTTCATGTAGAAATCACCAACCTTGATGATTCATATTTTGAAGTTTCGAATTATTTCAATTTTGAAGATGGCTCGGGGGACAATATTTTCATGGAAAACGAAGTTGTGCCAGCCGAAAATGTTGTCGATGAATCTTCAAATTTGAGTCAAGTGGCGGAAAGTAACAACATGCAAGTCCCACTCAGGTGGCCTAGCTAATTAATTTTCTGTTATGTTATTTTTTGCATTGATTTATTACAAAATAACTTGTTAAAAATATGTCGATTTGTTTGTTTTGTGCTTCCGATGTGGTAAGGGTGCATAGTAGACGAGAGAAGTACTACAAAGCAAAAGGTGAGTTCAGATTATTCGTCTTTAGAACTAAGTCTACTATGGAGTTCATGGATGATGGATTTAGATGGAGAAAGTATGGGAAAAAGATGATCAAGAACAACCCAAACCCGAGGTAATTGATGCATTATATATATCATTTTCTTGTTATTTCAAAATCAAATGTTAATTTTGAACTATCAGATGAGATTTGCTTCATTCATTAGCTGTAATGTGAATTGTTTTCAAATTCACACACACACACACACACACACATATAAAGATGAAGTTAAGAGACAGTGATAAGTGTCACTAATAATTATATAATATCTTTAATTATATATTATATTTATATATATATTAATATATATATTAATATCTTTTTATAATATATCCTTAAAAATAAAATCCATATATACTAATTAATTACAAGGTAATTATAATCATCATCTCGCTGATCATATGTACGTACATTGATCAATGAAAAGGATGAGAATTACATGTATTCCCATAATATATTGAAATTTTCATGAAGTAGGAATAGCATGGAAGAATGTGCAGCTACCAACATCACATAGCTACATATTTGATCTAAAAATATTATCCATTGCAACCACTTATTTGGAAAAAGTTTGAACAAAATTATAAAGACGAAGCTATTTAATACTTATTTTGTATTTGGTGTTTGAATGCGCGTGTAGAATTAATCTCAACAGATGTATATCATATCATATGGAATACTCACTCATAATTAATGAGTCCGATATTACTTTACCTTGAACTATATATATATATATATATATATATATAGCATGTATGTTTGAGGATAATGGCATTTTACATTGAACCATTTTTCTTGCAAGCTCATTTAATCTATTTATCTTATTTTTTGTCTTTGAGGGTCAAACATATAACTTAATTGGTGAATGATATATAGAAAGCAATGTCATGCAAATTTCGCTAGGTATCGCATTCCTCACCAGTTTTTCTATAGAAATCATTTGCTTTCTATGAAGACCACCTAATTATAAAATATCAAGAACTCACTTGTGGGTTCATGAACGTACAAGTGGATTTTTACCTTTTTATAACGGTCTCCATAATGTGGCTCTCCATTGAAAATTTTCATTCCTCATCCATTTATATACTCATTCTGTCCCAAAAAGATAGTTCATTATTTCATTTTCGCTCATCTAAAAAAGATAGTCCACTTACCATATTGAATATTTATTTAATATTTCATTTCCATATGTGCCTTTAATTAATTATTGTTATTCAACTATCTATGCATTGAATGTATTTCAAACAATTAATAAGATATAAGGTTATATATATGGAAAAATAAAGTAAAATTTAATGTTCCGTCCATATTAACTACCAATCCTTAATCCATGTAGAAATACCTATACTGTCCTATCTTTGCGGAAATGAGGTAGTATAATATTTGAACATATATATAATATTTGAACATATATATACCACTCATTATCATTTAAGTTAGCATGCTAAACATTATTGTTTTAACTATCTCAAATATTCTAGTCAATAGTAAGTGATTGTCTTGATGTAACTATAGCTTACAAGTTACGGGTGCTTGTGATGTTCCAGTCTTGTAAATCTCCATCCACCCCCAATTATTAAGCTTATTTGCCTTTTTTACAGAGAAATTATTGTTATTGTTATTGTTATTATTATTTTGAAAGAAGCAGAGAAATTATTAATTAGAAAATAAATTTTAGAAATGATATATACCTCTATTTAATGGGTAATAATTGAAAATAATAGGTATTACCTGGTATATTAGATAATATCAATTATTTTGATAGAAGAACAAATAAATACTCATCAGTTTAGGAACAAGACTGCATAATTAAGATAGATAAAAGGAAATTAAGATGACCTATATAGTACGTGATAGGTGGAGAGTTAGATAACAAAATTTGCAAGTATGAATAAATAAGCAAATTCTTTAAACATAATCAACCATAAATATGATTTTAAGTTCATTTTGAGCTCAACCAAACATGATGTCTCAATCTTGCCTCTAATTATTGGCCGCCTTAGCAACAAGTAGGCTTTGTAACAGAGACTTAGCTAGCTAGTTAACCCTATATGCACAAGCTGTTCATATACATCAACATAAAAACACATACATCACTGTTTGAGGCCTTGGCATCATACAATCCACTTGGTAAGTGTTGAAATGACACACACACACGCACACACACATAAAATATAATATTCAGTATTGTTCAGTCAATCTTATCAAATATATCTTCAAGATTTCAGGTTTCTATATTTTTCTCTATATTACTGTTAGGCGTCAAATAATCTACCCAAATCAGACCAAATAAATCTTCTAGACCTTTCAAGTACCTATTTTCTCTATATTATTGTCAAGCATCAAACAGTTTACCTAGACCCTCATTAATTAAAATCTTTACGAGAAATTCTATGTTATACTTGTGTGTTGTGTGTGCGTGTAGCAGAACGATTAGCGCTAGATTACTGGGATTCTTTTGCGATACGTATGGAGAGATTTTATGGTAACTTTTGAACTTAGATGATTTGTTGTTCTTAGTATTTCTGTTAAGTTATCTCGAAATATAAAATTACTTAAATGGTTTTACTTGACATTACTATCAGCTTAATAATTAAATAAATAGAGAAAAATATATAAAAATATACAAGATGCATGCATGTGAAATGTAGTTGGATCTTTAATTAAAGTTGATAAGGACTAATGGATTGTGCTCCTTGATAAATAGGAACTATTTTAAGTGCTCAGTTGGTGGATGCAATGTGAAGAAAAAAGTAGAAAGGGATAGGGAGGACCCAAGATATGTGATTACAAGTTATGAAGGAGTGCACAACCATTAATAGCCCCAAAATGTGTGGTCTGTTGCAATAGCTTAATGGTTGCTTAACGGATGGAGTATACATCAAACTTCGTCTCTCTCTTTCTCTTCTTGTGTATCACAACGACTTGTTTAGTATAGTAAATTACACGATTTTTATGATAGACATCGTAATTTTGTATATTGTACTGTGTAATCGGATTACGGTCATGATTTGTTCAATAAAATAGATATGTAAATGTGATTTTGATTTCAGTAATTTTTATTTGGAAATAGAAAGAAAATTGATGGACTATTGATCATATACATATGACAAGATTCATTGTTTTGCTAATCCTGCTAAATATATTGTTTTTATAACTTTTTTGTACGTTCTTGTACCTATATATCGTCTAATTATAATTAAATCTTATTTTACATCAATCAAAAAGAAACTTAAAACTAAAGTTTACATGGGGAAGAGAGTGAAAATGATAGTGGAAAACTTTCAGGGTTTCGAAGAATGTTTGTGAATCCGGTCCCGTTCTAGAACTAATCATTGGTTCTTCCAGTGTAGCATAATGGAAACAAAAGGGAGTTATTTTTATTTTTTTTTTTTTTTTGGGTGCACGGAATTGGTTCCAACCATCAATATATAGAAGCCGCATTGACGGTTACATGTGAGTTCTTGTTAATGAAACAATTAAAAAAAAATTGAAGTTATAGTCAAAACTCAAAACGAGTATAAATGTGATATAGTATAAAATAGCATTGCGACGAGCCCATTTCTATGTGTGAAAATGTACAATAAATACTCCCTTCGTCCCATAAAGATAGTCCAATAGTTGTTTTCACATAGATTAAGAAACGATAGTTAATATAGTTGAAACATTAAATTTTACTTTATTTTTCTACATATACTCTTGAATCTCATTAATCGTTTGAAATACGTTCAATGCACAAATAGTTGAATAACAATATTTAATTAGAGACATAAATGGAAATGAAAAATTAAATACATACTCAATATGGTAAATAAACTATCTTTTTAAGACAGATAAAAATAGAATAGTGGACTATCTTTTTTAGATAAAGAAAATAACAGACAGTGCAAGAAAAGACACAAATTAAAGTGAAAGAGAGTTGATGGATAAATCCTTACTAATCTTTACCTTTAGATACTATTGTTCATGAAACCAACAAAAAATGATTACTCGTTCTCTCTCCATCAGTTCTTTTGAATCCCTAAATGGAATCGTATACGTGTTTAACGAAAAATCCACGTGGCAATAACATATCGATAGATTGTGCCATGTAAGAAAAACCGTTTTTCAAATGCTCCTTTAGAAACGTCCTTTTTGCCCATACCATAAATTCTCTAAAATTCAAATGCATTCGAAATTCCATAATCAAAACCCTTAAATTTACATCTCGTGAATTAACTGTGGATAACATGATTTAATACACCAATAGGAGGCGTTTGAATTTAGTACACTAACCGTATTGAAACATTACAAGGGGATCATCTATATAAGGAGGGGATAAATCAAACTCTTGACCAGGGAAGGAACCAATAAGGATGTCGTTAGATTGCATAGATTTTTAGCAGTTGCTATCGTCGTCGTCGTCGTCATCATCATTATTATTATTATTTTGTATTTTGTAAGTTGGGACTAGTGGGTTTTTTAAGCATCCATCTTATCTCAATAGAGGGGTTTAAAATACCCCTACATTTTTATTTAACTCAATATCAAAAAGCTATTACATGAAAGGGGAAGTAGGCAAACCTCTAAGGATATACACAAGTATATAATAATAATTATTAATTTTTTTATACAGTGGAATATAAGGGCAGGTGTGGTTCGTATATAAGGTCTGGATTCTATCTGAAACATGAGAAACTTAACTACTATGATACAATTGTCAATAATAATAATAATTATATTAATAATAATAATAATAACAATAATAATAATGAAAACTTCAATGAGTTAATTTAAGGGTTTTGGTGGTTCGAATGTGCTCTAATGGGTTACGATACTTGTTTTTCGGATTGAAGGTATTGAGTTCGAACCACACATGTCCCTCTCTAAATTCCCCTCCGCTCCGCTATAACCCTTGTATAAAATAAATAAGGGTTTTGATTAGGGATTTACCACCCGGTTGTGTTTGAATTTGGGGATTTTTTAATCAAGAAGGAAAATTTTTAGCTGTAACTTAATTTAGAGTGTTTGGAAAAAGACTTTTTTCATACAAGGCATAATCTAATCATATATTAATGCCATGTTAGTTTCCGTTAGCCACATGGCCAACTCCGTTAAAGGATTCAAAGGAAGTAATAGATGGAGAACCGTTTATATAAATGAGTGAGCAGTAAGTAACATTTTTTTTGGGAGGCGGGTTTAGTAAATAAATAGCTAGTAATCTGTAAAGATTAGTAAGTATTTATGAAATTAACTCAAGTGAGAAGTACAAGTTTCAAAACTCAAACATACTTAATTTTTCATTTTTTTTTGTGAAGAATAGACGTGATTAATTAATGAGTAGTACTACTTATCTAGATTAGAGGCTCGTCTCTAATTTAGTTGGTATTTTTACATTAGAGGATGAGTAAATATTATAAATTCACAGAGACATCTACTCACTAGATATCTAACAAGAAAATGTCAAGTAGACTGGATGTTGGTCTCCAGTTTAAGTAAATAATATTATTTTTAATTAAATGAGCACATATACGGATATTTTAACCCTAAAAGTTACACAATTTCAAAGGGAAAAATTTATATTCCAATAATACCAATCAAGATTTAAGAGCCTACTTTTGTGTTTATACTCAAATTAAACAACAAATTGGCTCTTGAATCCGATCTCGTAAATTCTTAATTTGGCCACTAAAGATGAGGTAGGCACTCTTTTAAAATACTAAAAATTTTTCCCAATTTCAAGAGGTGTGTGAGAAAATCATGCTACATAACCAAATTTGTAGCACTTCAACAATCGAAAGTTTACTCACATTGCGCGAGGGATATGTTAATATATCATATATGTATGAGATCAAACCAATTTGTCATTCGAATGATTCCGTTTCGTCGCAACTGAACTCCATTCTACCCAGATCACCCTGTCATTTCTGCATATACATGCACAGTGTCCCATCTTTTGTGAGTATAAAATAATATTGAACTGCATGTTTTAGGCTTTCAGATCTTATTTCCTTGTATTTTAAGCATTTTTCTCACATGGGGATTCAGAATGCTGGATTCTTGAAACTGAGAGTCTTGCTATTGGCCCACTGTCGGTGTGATATGGGTTTTGGCTGGAATTCTTTTCTAAGGTGCTAATTGATGGGGCTCGAGTGATAAATTCCTCTAGGCATTTGAAATTTTACTTGGTGGGTAAACTTTTTGGTGTTTGAGGAAGGAAATATGTTTTGGAAGGAAAAGGAAAAGGAAAGGGAGAACACTGACAATGGTGGACCTCCTTACGGGCAAGTCAGAGTGCTTGTTGTTGGAGATTCAGGTAACTCAAATTCTTTTGTTTTCTGTTCTACCTATTCTTTATATACGTGGATTAATTAATTTGTTCAGCTGGTAAGGGTTGAGTTTGGGACAGGGTGAGGTGATTTAACCTATTGATGTTGTCAATTGAAGCTGGTATTTACTTCACGTTGGGGAATTTTAGATGGAAATTGGATGATTTTGCTGTGTCTTAGTAGCTTCTGCTCTGGGATGAAAGAATATTGTATGTCAAGATAGGGACCTGAAGTTTGTTGTATTCGGTGTTGGAGGGTACCATTAACAAAAGGACAAATTATTTGCCTTAGTGTCATCTGCTGTTGATGAACTCACTTTACTAAAACCGCCCCATTATAACATTTTGCACTACCAAACATGCCCCACTACATGGTATTCTACCATTTAGGAGGAACAATATAGATGAGAAAAGAAAAGTGCACAATTTTAATTCCACTTTCTTCTGTATTGGAGCTAGAATCACACAGGAAAATGCCATAGGTGAAAGTTCCATATATTAGAAGAGAACTGAAATGACCCTCTGGGTTTATGCTACCAGGATAGAATTCATAGACATCTGGCTAGTTTTGAAGTAGAAATTCTAATAGAGATCTAAAATAGTGTTGGCCAAGGTGGCTGAATTCACATTTTGTAGAAGAACATTAGGTTCTGCAGGTCCAAATATATTATTTGGAAATATCATTATTTTGCTAAATGGCTGGCCTTATTATCAATAAGCTGGACAGATATGTTTATCAACTAGGATCCAAGGTGACTGACTGTTCAATTCTTCTAGGTCTAACTGTACATGATGTCGTATTTAATTGATGTTGACTTTAAGATAAAATGAAACGTAGATTTATGAACTCTAATATTGTCCATCATAAGCAAATTCTTACAAGTTGGAAAGTGGAAGTATAGTGTTCCCATGTAAAGAAAACACAAGGAAGAGAACCTGTAAATTGCACCACCGAATCCTCAACTCTTGCTCTAAGCAAAGATGGATCTTGTGTAAGACACCTGAAAAACTGACAAAAAAGGTAAAGTACAAAAGATTAAAGCGAGATAAGTGGCCAAGGTAAAAGTTTTTGCAAGATACTGATCATCAACTCTAGGAAAGGGTTGAACTAGCTTCCAATAATATAATTAAATGACTAAGTATCTGCATTTTCGAAGGCAAACCTGAATAAGAATAGAATAGAAGGCATATCTGAAGGAGAGTGTATATGGACTGTTTAGACTGGAGTTGGTTTCATTCTTTTATTTACGTTTAAATAGGTTTCATTCCTCATCTCTAGGTTCTTTGGAGTGTGTATTATATCATTCTGACTTCAGTTGCAGCAGCCTTAGGTTTAATGGATTTGGCATGAATCTTTCATCAGCGGTATCCTGTGTTTTTTATTTACGGTTACCGGTTAGTGACCACTTTATTTTACATTTTAAACCTCCTAAATTTTCAATAATTTTTTAATACATGGTTGTGATAAGTGTTAACATACTTAACTTATTTGATCAACATCTAGGGGGACAAAAGTTTAAATTTCAAAATGCTTGAACAGACAATACTATCAGTTTAGAAATGTGATTTTAGAGTTAATTTGCACAGAGATGGCAGCAAACATGAGAACTATGGAGCATTGACAAAGATATATTTAGTAGGTACCTGATGCGTCACTTTATGAGCTTGTTCTAGAGAGCTTAATTATAAATCAAAAGCTGATCAACAAGTCAAATTTTAATCCCAACCACATATTCTCTACAGAAAAATAAATTTTCATACTTTCCAATGATCTTTTTTACATCCCTATAACAAATTCTCCCAAAAATCAAGCTCCAATACATCAGATTTTTCTAAAGCTCGCTTGAAAAAGCCCTATGTTATCTAAGATATGCAATTTGGAATTGCATGATACTTACCGTATGGTTTTGGCATCCAGCTGATGAAATATTGTCTTTAACATAACATGAAATAACTTAGTGCAGTGTGGTGATATGCTAAATAATAGTTATATGTTACAGAATTATACACTGTAAATAAATAAATAGATTCTGGACAACAACCAACCATATGAGAAGGAATGATGTATATACTGAGTAAAGGCTTTGTCTGCAATGAGTATGCTTGTAACATTTACAAGATAGGAAGATTATTCTGGGTGAAATGTGATAGAAGGTGTAGAGAGGAGTTTGGAGATATTAGGGAATGGTTTTGGTTTCACTGAAATCTAGAAAGAGTAGATTAAGCCTTCTAATGCTTGGGCTAGAGACCAATTAAGATTCGATGAAGGGCATGAAATTTACAGTTACAATGAGTTGTATCCCAGAGAATCAGATGATATACGACGCTTTTAATTCCCTTTTATGTTATGTCCATGCAGGCCAATAACCGAGAAAACTTTAACAGATATTCATCTAGTTAGCACAGTTTCTGGATCCTATAATTTTCCTGTAGATGGTTACTCCTAGGTGCACAACATCCACTGCGTTGTTTTGAATATTGCACTCTAAAAATTATGTATTCTAGGAGCCGGTTTTGTGCGTCATCAGTGATTCAGTGTCTCAGGGATATTATTCAGAAAGCATTTTCTGGAATATCGTCATGTGATTATGTTTTATACTGCTGAGGGTTCAACATTTCAGACAAGTGCAACAGTTCATTTGTCTCTCTGCTAGAATGTTTGTTAGTACTCTTTCAGGTTTTCTGGATCAAAGATATAAAAAGTTGAGTTCTAGTTGTACGGGGTAAAACATAAAGCCATGTTTCTTATATTAGTTGGTACATCGGTTAACTCAAACAATATTATCATTCATTTTACAGTCAAGTCCTTAAACTCTCAATCTTCTTGTAGGAGTTGGTAAGACCTCTCTTGTTCATCTGATTGTGAAAGGTTCTTCCATTGCTCGCCCCCCTCAGACAATTAGCTGCATGGTCAGCTTGAAGGTAAGTCTAGTAAGTTGTTTTTCACAATTAACTAATGGCCAAAACTAGATGTAATCTTTGTTGATCTTTTCCAGTTCCTTTAATGCAGCATACTACATACGGAACTTCTGGTAGCTCCTCAAAAAGCATAAAAGGTAATACAGAGAGAGAATTTTTTGTTGAACTTTGGGATATATCAGGACATGATAGGTATAAAGATTGCCGACCACTGTTCTATTCGCAAATCAATGGTAAATTACGTGTCTGTTGCTTGTTCCAAACTGAATTGTGTGTGGTGCGGGTTTCCATGTAAATTTTTTAACCTGTGATACTCCTGATGAGACTCTTTGCTTCCTCACGTGAACTTTGATGTTAGGTGTAATCTTTGTTCATGATCTTTCACAAAAGAAGACTAAGACAAGCTTGCAGAAATGGGCAGCTGAGATTTCAGTGGGTGGCACATTCTCAGCTCCATTAGCATCTGGAGGACTAGGTGGCCTTCCTGTTCCTTATATTGTTATTGGTAACAAAGCAGATTTTGCTGCAAAAGAGACTACAAGAGGAAGCAGCGGAAATCTCGTTGATGCAGCTCGCCAGTGGGTTGAGAAGCAAGGACTACTTCCATCAAGGGAGGAACTTCCTCTGAAGGAGAGTTTCCCAAGCAGTGGAGGCCTTCTAGCAGTAAGAATAGGATTGATTTTGACATTATTTTGTCATCAGTGTGAACATTGTTGGTACAGAAATGCCTCTGCTTAAACTACATCAGGGGCTAAAAGCTACTTTAGATCAAAGTGGTTCAAGTCTGACTTAGAATATTTGGTAGAGAATATTGGATACTGTTGGACAGTAGTAAGTAGAAAAGTTAAAATTTCATTCATTATATTGTCTAGTTTTTTTCCCAACCCCACAATGCGGGAAGGGTAAGAAAGGAGTTGATTAGTTTTTAATGTTGTATATTTTTCCTCCCATACAGAAACTTTCCTTTGTTCATGTTGTAATAATAGCATAAATGGTTTTTAAGTTCAATCTTAGGTTCTATGATTAGTTTTTGGTAATCAACTTGGGTATGATGATGTCTTTGCACAATCTAATTGCAATAGATTGTCCCCATCCACTGATCCTTTTATTGTTGGAGTTTAGTTTGGCTTCCTCTCGCACTGCAATCCTGCTACTTTGACTTGCTGGTTCTCAGTCTGAGGACAATCTCTTTCCTTGTTAAATGTTTGCTTTTATTTCGTGTTTCCTGTTTAGGCTTGTGTCTTTGGGCTTTGTTTATATTTCCCCTTGTTTTATTGTTGGAGTCTTTGTCTTTGTCTTTGTTCTCTGTCTCTTTTTTTCTTTGACTCCGTCAAGTCCAGTGGGTCTTCTGCTCTTTGTATTTTAGTCAAGGAGTTCTTTTCCTCGATGTTTGGCAATAAAATTCTATCTTTGGTTTAAAAACAAAAAATCTAATTGCAATAGAGTGAGACAGCTTATCTTGTGTATCCTTTCGTTAGATTAACGTAAGAGTTGCCCTTTGATTGGCACAGGCTGCTAAAGAAGCCAGCTATGACAAAGAAGCTGTGATTAAGTTTTTCCGAATGGTCGGTTTTTTCCTACTCATAGATATACAACTGAACTTTGATTTGTTTATGAGACTGTGGTCTAAAATTTTCTGCATATTATATGCAGTTGATTCGGCGAAGATATTTTTCAGATGAATTGCCTGGCGCAAGCCCTTGGTCTACCTCTATTCACAGGCCACTTGGACAATCAAGTGAAATTTCAAGTGATGGGGATCAGCAGAACAATAACTCCAGGTACGACATTGAAAACAATGCCGGAGAATCCTGTGGTATATTCTTTAGTAAAAGCTTGTAAATTGGCCTTACATATTATGATGCAACGCTTATTGCCAATTTTTTTCTGCTTTTACTGCTCCTAGCACTCAAAAATATAGTTGGCTTTTCTTTGGCTCTACATTATTTCCTTGGTATCATGTGTTTATGGGGAACAAAATGCTCTTTCTTGTTATTACTTTTCTTTTTCTTGTTCTTTTATTTATTTATTATTTATTTATTTCTTTTGTGGTTTCCTTTTTCTTTTTAGGTATATACACCACTCTCAGTTGTGTGTTTCATTAATATAATAAAGAAATAATGTGAAACCTAGGGGGTTCGATCTGTCCCCTGAATGAAAAATAAGGAATTGCCATATCCTCAGATTAGGAAGTAAATGATAAGAAAAATGTGATTTGTCATACTCCTTGTTACAATGCTCCTAGTGTAGAATCTGTCTTGTCCTAAGAACTTGAATTTCTATTCACTGCTGATGGGGAAGACATAAAATCAAGATCTTCAGTGTTAACTGATTTACAGAAGCATGAAATTTCTGAAATATGAAAGTCTGGAAGGTTACAGTACCCGGTTTAGTTATTTTGTCCTGTCTTAATATGCATCTTCTCTCTATTGCAGTTTTAGTGGCGACCCTTACAAGTACAACATGCTTCCTCCCCTACCGGCTCAGCACAACCTGACACCACCTCCCACACTATATCCGCAGAAGCCAATGTCAACTCCTGACAATTATAATATCCCACGATTTGCGTTAACAGGCTACCAAGAGATAAGTAATGCGAGATCAAAGCGTACAGATATTAATGTATGAAGATCTCAATATTTGTTCAATTGACTAAATGTGTCATATCAACCTATTGAAAAGGTATGCTGTTTTCCGAGATGAATTGTTCCATTCATTTTTTGAGCCCCATCGATGCTCTCTAATTTGTATGTTTTAAACTGTGTAAAATTTACTCGTTTAGAACCTGGAAGGAACACCATGAAATTGTTTCCTTTGATTTTCTGCGGTTCTTCGTTGACTATCTCTTGGTAGATTAATATGATGACTTGGATCTCTTTAATCTTGACAAATTAGTGAATTATTATGCATCTTGATGATATAATATTGCCGACCACGTTGTAACTACAAACAATTATTAATAGAGAACTACTAAATATTCTTACCGGTCTCACTGTCCAATCATAATCTACCAGCCAACTGACATATAATAATAATTTGAAGGGAGACTCGGCAATAGGAAGCTGGGTGATTTTTTTTTTTTAAATAAATAAATTGGCTGGCTGAGGCATGACTTATGGGAGACATTTTTCTTTGTTCTTTAATAGTTTCCCTTTTGCGGGTTCATGTGTAATGGTTTTCATTGTCTTTCAATTTATGGAATAAAATAATTGTATGAAATAAGATCATTGATTAACCATAATGATATATCTTCTTTATTCTATTCACTTACCAATTTAAAGGATGATGGTTGAACATTCCAATCATTTCTTTAGTCTTTGTTTTTATTTAGAAATTTAAATATATTATTTTATTTTTAACAATATTAGGCAGGCATTATTGTGCAGCAAAGCATCTATACAACTTTACAGTTCACTGATTTATTCCCTTCACATATGACTAATTACCTACAGAGCCAACATTGGTTCGAGGTGTTTATATATATGACAACACTTGATTTGAAAAAAAAAGTGATGAGTCTCAATATTTTGTACAAGTGAGAAAAAGTGATAGACAACAGAACCGTGTTAGTTCTATAGAAAAACATATACAAATGTCAACCTCTTTTAGAAGGCCTAACCTTAATACGATACTAGAACTCATTAGACCCAAACTAGAAGTTCATTTTGTTTAAAGCTCAAATGAGCATTTGAACTCAAGGTTAATATTCACAAAATTAGACACCATTTGATGTATGGTTATGAAGAATGCAAAACTTCACCATGATCAAATAGTATATACAGAAGTTTGTACCACTTCTCTTACGCTAAAAAGTCAACT
Source organism: Nyctanthes arbor-tristis (assembly GCA_963692815.1). Taxonomy (NCBI): domain Eukaryota; kingdom Viridiplantae; phylum Streptophyta; class Magnoliopsida; order Lamiales; family Oleaceae; genus Nyctanthes; species Nyctanthes arbor-tristis. The sequence goes on along the minus strand of CAVNYN010223760.1, from coordinate 1,338 downwards.
CTACAATTCTCTTCGGATAAAAATGCTATTTAGCATACTAGTAAGTAATGATCACTATACCGGGCAATATCACTCTTTAAACAATAAACGATTAGCTCTACTAATAAGTTGCCTGACCTTGTATGTCACTTGAACATACATAGGCAATCATTACTGTACTGGTGACAAAATAGTGTTATTTTGTACGTGCCTCTTTAATTTAACAGAGTGGACAAAACCAAACAAATAATTTATGCAATGTGGACTGTGAACTATATATTATTAATCGAATTGCCCTTTTCTGATAAGGGTTGGCTTTTCTCATCTTTTTCTTTCTCCATTAATGCAAAAGATTCTTTCTTGTCTTTGAGAAATCGCAGCTAGTATAAAGCTTGAAAAGAGCAAACTCCAGTGGAGATAATAAGCCAAACCGTGTGGGATATGTTATATAATATTTACACCATATGTGTGCTGTCATCTTTCTATGGCCTGTCACTATGTCCACATATATAACTCTGTTTATGGGTTTTCTCTTTCAACTCTAAATTCCACTCTCTCAATCTTTACATTGTTCAAAATCAAGAAGCTTGAAGTGTCATCCTATCAGTTAGTCCACTTGTGTGGAAGAAAGGGTCTGTTTCTTTCCAAGAAAATCCAAGATTTGTTGATTAAATGGAAGAGCGCAAGGAGGTAAAGAAAAAATTTGTATCATCTTTTTATATGATCGTGAATGAGTATAAAACGTTCGGTTTTTGATTTGCAGAAGAATGCAGCACGGCTATCAGTCCCCCAGTTCGGGGACTGGGACCAAAAGGGAGCGTTGCCCGACTACTCTATGGATTTCTCAAAACTTAGAGAGATGAGGAAACAGAACAGGAGGGTGGATGCATCAACAGCCAGTGTTGGGAATGAGGAAGAGCTAATCCCTTCAACCTCGAAGAATTCGATTCCTGCTCGTAATGATCATTTCCGTCCTTACCACAACTATCACCGGAACCACTCTCCCACGGTAAGTTCACTTGTCTCTTGATCAACCTGAGGAACGACCAAAATTTGATTAAATTCCATGGGAATTCTGTGGTACTTACAGGGAAGGAGAAGCATCTTCAGCTATTTCAACTGCTGTGTGAAGGCATGATGGAGCAGTTTTATATATTTTGTGTTAATTAATGATGTAACACGACCTTGAAATCGCCATGTTTTAACTAGAAGATGGGATTTATTGATGCATTTGTGACTCCGATCAAGAATGCCCTTGAGGCTTGTTGAGATTTGGATATTCTTTCAATCGTTCTATAAATTCCTTTTTTTTTTTTTTTTGTCGGAGAGGGGTGTGGGGGGGGGGGGGGGGTTTGTGGG